>VSDK01021433.1:110479-121967 GCA_009767595.1 Symbiodinium kawagutii
CATCATCATCATCATCATCATCATCAGCATCATCAGCATCATCACCATCATCATCATCATCAGCATCAGCATCATCATCACCATCACCATCACCATCATCATCATCAGCATCATCAGCATCATCAGCATCACCATCACCATCATCATCAGCATCATCAGCATCATCAGCATCACCATCACCATCATCATCAGCATCATCAGCATCATCAGCATCACCATCACCATCATCATCAGCATCATCAGCATCATCACCATCATCATCATCATCATCATCATCATCATCATCTCCGATTCATCTCCGAGCCAAGGGACCCAGGACCAGCCATCCGACCCTCGGCATCACGGTGTGCCCACTGATTCGCCACCGGGAGATCGCCACAGCTTGGGAATGGCAGGCGGTTAACCATAGGGAGTTCATATCGCTTTAAGACACATTAACGGGCACCCTGTAAGGATTACAATGGGGATCAACATAGACTTTATGGGGAGTTTAGACTCTGGGAATATAGATATCCTGGAATTCCAAGGGTTCCCGCTGATTTTAGTTTCTTGTACCGCAGCAATTACATTGTTTCAATGCTGGTAGGATCCAAAATCGAAACACTGCACACCATGTTTTTGAAAATTGGTGATGAACCATAATTAATTCATCCATAATCAGCTATAGGAATAACTATACCCGGGTTGCTTGAGAAATCGCAGGAATTATGTCATCTCCACGAAACCACTGTGGCAGCCTCCATGCTGCCTATGCACGTTCAGCTGAATCAGCTCTGCCACCCAGTAACATACCATAGGTACAAATGTAAACAAATGTCTCATACACTCTTCCTCCCAGGGCATCCCCTGATTTTTGATCACTCACCAATCACCATGCGCCATCCTTGGGAACTTGGCAACCTGTGAGCAGTTTTCGTTGGAAGGGCCGCAGGTTTCCACGGTGGCGAACACATGGGATCAGCTCCCGGCAAGTTGCGTGACGTAGTGGTTGATCACCAAGATAATCACAATGCCTTTCATCATCTGCATGGCCATCCAAAAATACACCCTCAGCAGTCCAGTGACACGCGGGGGAGGTGAGTATCAAAAGTGCATTTATGTTGAAGGATTTTGAAGCGGAATTGAGCAAGGATGATCATGGTCGATGGTTGCTACTGGTTGCAAATGGCTGATGATGGTCACAAGAAGTTCTTTTTGTTGGTTTTCGATGACTCACCTAAACAATCTGAAAATCCAGGCTAAAGACTAAACTACTGCAGTGGAGCTGTTTTTAATTTAGGGATGGCATCTTGACTAATTAATTTTAGTCAGTGGTACAGAATCTTGGGTCCTCTGGTGCTCCAGAGGTCCGTTCACAAGGTCATCTGAGCCTCTGACCAATCGCGCGCTGATGATTGCGAGCGAAAACGTCTGAAAAATGTCACGGGAGACCCCCGTGCGATCCCGTGCGTTAAAAAGTGACTCGTGGATTCTGATGGATGATCACGCCAGCTATATCTACAAAGTAGCCCGGTAGATGCCCTAGTTCTAAGCCAAGTTAACAGCTCCGAAGGGGGGCCTCACTGGTGACTGCCACTCATCAACTTTCGCCAAACTCAAGGAGCCAAGGCTCGAAATAAAACGCGTGAGGATGGACACCAGGGTCTTTTGCACCCGGCTCAGGCGCAACAAGCCTCTAGCGCTGGGAAAATCCGCCCGGGAGCTGTGAGTCATCGGAAAAATGTAGATGTAATGGCACAAATGCGGCAACATGTGCATAGATAAATAGATAAATAGATAAATAGATATATTGATATATATTGATATAGAGGTTGTTGCCATTCTTGAAATATGCTTCAAAGATGGGAGACATGCACACACACAAGCAAACAACACACGCACAGCTTTATGATTTATGCGTATGTATAAGCAAAGGATCACGCCTAAACCGTGCTGTTGCTGCGCACTGCTGAACGTCACTGGTTGCCGTGCACCCCACGCAGCCCCATCAACGCCAAGGGACGGAAAAACCTGGAGCCACGCAGGCTGACAAGGGAGCCGTGTCAACGGGAAATGATCCAACAACCACCTCCCCGTGTTTCCTTGTTGCCAGGGCCGGTTGCACATAAGATAGCGCTTGCCTTCCCAGATTTGGGGGGCTACCTCGACTAACCAAAAACCGTCCACTAATTGATAGAATAATATAAATACCCCGGCCCCCCAATGGTTTTAGTTTTCCATGGTTTCCGATTCAATGTGTTATCATTTTGGGATGTAATTTCCATTGTTTCTAAAATACCAAGACAAGACAACCACTTCATTGATGCGGATTTGGTGCCTCTCTCTCTGTCGGGCATGACTGTCAACAGTCGTCCCCCTTGGGCCTCTCTCTCTGAGGCAATGAGCATGACTGACCCGCAAGCCCAGGCCAGGTCGCTCAGAGTGCTGTCCAGCTTCTATTTTGAGCACTGGTTACCCCCTGGGAATGACATTTACGCTGTGGCAAACTGAGCTTGAAGTGGAAAATTCACCGTTCCAAGCTGGCTCACTTATTCAAAATGGACATTCAGATAGTAACAGCACCCAAACAAGACGCCACATAGATGTTTTTGTTTTGCCGGGGCAGCTTGCCTTTGTCCTTCCTTCCATTTAGTAAGCCGCTCCCACGACCCATTCAGCCGTCATCACCCACTATGAGCCATCAAAAACCACTATGAGCCAGGATCAATCCTCATTAAACACCATTGACCTACCAGCATAAACCCATCATAATGTACATCAACCATCATCAGCCATTTACAGCCAGTATTCACCACCAATAAGCCCTATGTGGTTACCACCACGACCAGCCCACCACAGACCCGGACACGCCTCAACAATCGCAAGACGCGGATCAGTCTGACGGAGCTGAGGCCAGTTGTGGCGGATCTCGCATTGATGGCAGCCTCTGCTGAGAAAAGGCCTGGGAGCTGCGTGGCTGTCCCTGGGATGTTCGAAGTATCAGCTGTGGGATGTGATGGTTGATGAAGAGATGTGCCTACCACACCAGCAAGTGCCACCTAGCGTTTGGTTGCGGTTGCTGAGGTTCGTGGCTCTGGGATGGTTCCCAATCCATCATGGGGCCACCTTGCTGCGAGGGATGCTGCGTGGTCTTTGTTTCAAGATTTCTTTGGTTGAAGGGTCGGCCATCACCATAGTGTTGATTAAACCTAGGTAAGCCCACTCTCCTTGCCACGGCTGCCCTTGCAAATATGGAACTGATAGTCACCAACGAGGACATGGTTTAAGCATCAGCAAGGACATGGCTTAAGCCTGAAAGCATCAACCATGAAAAGCAACAAGCTAATGATGCCAAAAAACACCTGTTAGTCTGCATCCAAGTCGCCGATATCCAGGCCTGCAATGTAGGGGCAAGCGATGCTGATTTATGGATTGATCAAAGTGCGTGGCCAGCAACAGCAACCATCGACGAACAATGATGGAATATCCAACCAGTTGCAACGGTTGATGGTGCTTAATAATTTAGTTCAAGCATCAGGGGTCCAAAGCACAAGTGAGCAACAGTACAGGAGATCCGTCAGTTATATAACAAACCAAACACCAGTTTCACAGAAAAACCCTGGTGATCTGCCATGCAATGCAACAGGTTTACACATAGGTCTCCCATTCACAATCACCATTGTCGTATGCGGCTGGTTCATGAAAATGTTCTGTGTACAGCAGCAGGCATGTTTTCGTACATTCATGCGGACACGGTCCCATGGATGTGGCCATTCCAGCAGCTCACAATGAGGTAACTTCTCTGAGGACCGTGGTTCCCTCAAAACAATGATCAACCACAATGGTTTGATTTGGATGGATCAGTCTCAGAGGTTTCATTACTTGACGCAGCAACCGGACGATTCCAACGTTTTCCATGATTTGAATTTACGCGGTGACCAAACATGATCTCCAGTTGAAGTTGATTAGTAACTAGTAGAATGTGTTACGTTCAAAAATTGTTTTTTTCAGGTTTTTGCAGCGTCCTCAATACAAAAATGACATCAATCATGGTTCAATGTTCAATCTGCTCAATTCATGGCCGCGACAAGCACATGCACAATGGTCAAAATAGGAATGGCACCATCTCAATTTCATTCAATGATGCAACGAACGCGGGGGACAGCAAGCAACGCTAAGGAACAGCCTCTCATCGTGGTGTGCATATCCAACGTTGCCAGTGTCATAACACACTTTCAACAAACAAACAAACAAACAAACAAACAAACAAACAAACAAACAAACAAACAAACAAACAAACAAACAATCAAACAAACAAACAAACAAACAAACAAACAAACAAACAAACAAACACACAAACAAACAAAACAACTTTAGACACAACTTGATTCAATCCAAACAATCAGCGATCACCAGCAACTTCAAAAATCTACGCGAGTATCGGACCTCCCTGCACTGCCCAGCCAGGTGGACCAGCCTAGTAGTAGCACGTCCTTGGATGGCTGTGGTGGTTGCCAATGCGCTCAATGATGTACGGACTGTAAGTAGCCAAGCATGCAATTTAAGTATGAGGCTATTCAAAAAATGAGCAAGTATAGTTCACCTAGTTGATCTATTAGTAGTTGCTTCTGGTAAACTTGGTTACTTCAATTAATGTCAACTAGAAGCAACTACTAATACCGACTAGGTGATGACAAAGAATAACGGCGAATGATGGTTCTGTAAGCAATGTCAGCAGCTATGGCTGGCCACGCTGGGCTTCAACGGGCGGGCAATGACTTCTTCCTCTTCTTTTTCTTCTGTCTTGCTTATTGCTTAGTTCTTTTGGGGCGTCCAATGGGTGCTTGTTGTTTAGGACGTATCATGATTATATTGTGGCTTATCATTGAACATCATTGATTATCATTGCTGCGTGTATATATGCGGCTTCACTTTGTTGCTAGGCTGGCACACCGCCTGGCAATTGGCTTGGTTCTGTAGTGGCCAATGGGTTTCACCCGCATCCACCCCGTCGGTGATCAAAAATCTCAACCGCCACCGCCTGCGACCCAGCGCTGCCGAGAAGCCATGAACATCCAACCTTTGATGTATCGCCAGGCAACTTTCGAAGGCCTCGAGTCGCGGGGGGCCCCTGGTCATGGCTGTCCAACAGCATCCAATGGCTGTGGTGAATTGACGGGTGGTGAATGATAAGCTTTGACTACGGGCTGCCATTGCACTCAGTGGCACGCAAGCTACAGCTTAAACTGCCATGGGTTCTCGTGGTATATGCATGGAGCATTCCCCGGAAGAAACTAGTCAACCTTGAGGGGTTAACCCAGCAACGGGACCCCGAAAATCCGTGAACCATAAAGAGTTGCAACGTCTTTGTGGCGTAGATGTCGGCAATAGTCTAGTCACTATCTATCTATCTGTCTATCTAAGATATGTCTATCTATTGATCTATCTATCTATCTATCTATCTATCTATATAAATATATATATATATATATATATTTCTTTATCTGCCTATCTGTCTATCTATCTTTCTTTCTATCTATGCACCTAATCAAGCGTAACATTGTTGCAATGATGATTGGACACAACCATCATGAACAGCTTTGGCATCAGCCAATGAACCGTCATCCCCGGTTACTTGTTTTTTTTTAAAAAGTTTGACCTAGTAACAGTGAACTCGCATCTGAATTTTGGTTACTTGTTTTTTTAAATGACCTAGTAACAACGAACTCGCATCTTAATTCATTGTAATTTATTTCATTAAACCAATGGTAGCATCATTTATGTCTGTACAACCAACGTCTTCGCATGTCTTCCTTCCCTGGTGTGCAATAGAAAGGTGTCCTGATCTTCAGCTCACCTGCTAGGATCCCTGATTTCCAAGCCGCTCACCAAAGCTGCAGCGATTGCTGTTATGTTGGCATATTTCCCAATAGTTAGATTTACTATCATAATAAGAACTATTAGGAAATATGCTAATACTAATAGTAAGTTATAATATTAAATGTTCTTATAGTTCCTAATATTTCCTAATGTTGGCATACAATGTACTATCATAATATGCCGATCATTCCATAAGAAAAATTGTTCTGCAAAGAAAACATTACGAGATTACCTACACCTATACATTTGCACAAATTTAAACGAGGCTCACCGCTCCAAATCCCAGGTCAAGCGGCTGCAAATCCACGCTATTGGCGGTGTTGTCCGGAGCACTGATGAACTGCAGCAGAAAGTCCTAGGGCAACACGCAACGACACCAGGAATTTTGGGCGGCCAAGAGTTCACATGATAAGTACGGGTAGGTCATGGCGATAACAACCATTTTAGCAATGGTTTGCCCCGTGATCAATAATAAGTACCAACCATTTTTTATTTATACGGACCACTTGGGCAATTTTTATATGATAGGCGCATTTGACCAACCCATACATAAATAGTGAGTTGTTTCAACAGCGACTTAATCCACCAAAGATCTTTGCTTTCTAGATGGAAATTAAACATTTCGACGGTTGTCAGGAAATGCGCCCGCATACCGCATACCCGCAGAAATCTGCTGTTGCCTCCTTGGGATGTCTGATCATCAAACATTTGGACCCGCTGGGGCAGAATGCGTGACAGCATCGCCATGCATCGCCCAGCTCAAACACAACTATCAAGATGTCTTTTCTTGACTACTGGTTCATGATGGTCAACCAATGGTACTACTAATGAATATTGATTATCATAGTAGAGATGGTTGATTGCCACATTGTTCTGCCCAACTCTGGAAATTGTAATCCCAGTACTGGAACACGTTACAGGGTTGCCACGCATGAACTCGAAAACACAGTTCAATGATCCAACGATCCCCCAGCTTCGGAATCGGACATTGCCAATGGAGCACCTGCCAAATCAATGGCAGCAAAACATCCTGTTCTTTTCAGAAAATATGCAACCTGCTGGGAACCGCCAAACAAATCAGCTTAAACCAAGACAATGACAAGCTGAACCTGCAACATCTATGGTTCGGAGCCATCACTTCAAGATTAAATGAAAATTGAAACTAATTCGACCTCTTTAATTTCAACAAACCATGGAAACATGGAAACCTTAACATTTGTAGAAACTTGGAGACTTTCAACCCTTGCCATTTGTAGATGCAACATGTTGACCTTAACAATGCAACATGATGCAACTGTCCCCTTAAGGTGGAAAAATCGCCGCCACATCGTCCGAGAGTCCAAGACCCAATACGCAAAGACCTCAGCTCCGGTGCTGGTAGCGCCAGGCGCAAGTGCTTGAGATCCTGACAGTTTTAGCAACGTTCAAGCTTAAAACCACGGTTTTGAGAAGGGTTAAAGTCCTTAAACCAAGGGTTGCTATAGTAGTTAATCCTGGTTTAATGATTCCTTCGGTAGCAGTTTTGGACAATGGTTTTGAATGTAAACACCATGTTAGTGGAAAAAATAATCATCGGCTGAATAAATGATGCTATATGTTGTGGCAATTATTACATGATGCTATAAATATCTATAAATACAATTGTTATTGCCAATAATTACATTAACAGTATTACCAAACCGTAATAAATAATGTTTGTCACAAATGATGCTATGCGTTGTAGCGGCGTCTACCGATCTCCAACTAAGTGCAGTGAAGACTCCAAGACCGTCGCTGTGTCGAGGACATTCTGCGGCACGAGTCAAGTCCAAGGACACAACAAGGAAAGGTTGATGATGATGATGATGATGATGATGATGATGATGATGGTGGTGGTGATGATGGTGGTGATGATGATGGTGGTGGTGATGATGATGGTGGTGGTGATGATGATGATGGTGGTGGTGGTGATGATGATCATGATGATGGTGGTGATGATGATGATGGTGGTGGTGATGATGATGGTGGTGGTGATGATGATGGTGGTGATGATGATGATGATGATGATGGTGGTGGTGATGATGATGATGATGGTGGTGATGATGATGATGATGGTGGTGGTGATGATGATGATGGTGGTGATGATGATGGTGGTGATGATGATGGTGGTGGTGATGATGGTGGTGGTGATGATGATGATGGTGGTGATGATGATGATGATGATGGTGGTGGTGATGATGATGATGGTGGTGGTGATGATGATGGTGGTGATGATGATGGTGGTGGTGATGATGGTGGTGGTGATGATGATGATGATGGTGGTGGTGGTGATGATGATGATGATGGTGGTGGTGATGATGATCATCATGATAGTTACCCTCTGGATCCCTCTGGTATATCAAGCTGGCACTGGAAATTACCTAATGTCAAAAAGCTTCGTTTCGCGAAGAAAGTGGCAAATAAAAAAATGTGGCAAACCCACCTGTCCCTCTCTGTCACAATGTGGGCACACCTGATAACCACTCACCATCTGCTTCGAAGGTGTCTGATTGCCACTATGACAAGAACTGCTTTACCCATAAAAACCCTTGCGATACTTAGCTGTCGCAATGAACAACAACGAACAGGTTGGCAACGGTGCAGCGACCAGCACCTGGAAAATGCTGGAGAGGTTGTCAAAAGCCTGTATGGGAATGAAGACCTCAAAGGTGTCAGGTTGGCACGCCATCAGAAAGGCCCGGAATAGTGGGAAGCAGAATCACTTGACAAGGCACATGAATGCTTGATCGAATCCACGAACAAAACTCTACAAGTTGCAGTGTTCATTCACCAGCATCATTGCCCTTGCAACCATGATTCACCAACATCTTCTGATCACAACTTGACCATCACCATTTGTTTAGGCTACTACTGGTAGCTCCTGGCCTCGCTCTCCCCTGAAAGGGCCACAGGGATACCCCTAGCTCCCAAGCAGCTCCCTCCCAACCAGCCGCTATTGCTTCCAGGTAGCAACGTCCCAGGTGATGCAAATGAGCCCCAGGATTGACATCAGCAGTCCTGTGGCCGCTTGCGGTCACCACACGTTTCGTTCATGGGGGGTGATGGTGATCACTATGGCGACGATGTTGTTGTGATCACCATCACCCCCCATGACATATGATCACTGGGATGGTGTTGGGGGGTTGATGGTGCACTGCCAGTTTATGATGGTTTGTCTCATGATGGCTATATTGATGGTCGAATCAATGCTTTATTGCTGGTCAGCTGGCAGTACCAATCATTGACAGGGAGGCTTAGGGACGAGGCTAAGATTTTTGAAGCCAGCCACCCCACGGTTGGCATTCCAAGGGTATGAATGGAAAAATCCCACCTGTATGGAAATGTTGGGAATGTTCTCACCTCGAGAAAGGATTCTAGATCATACATGCTTATGATGAGAAATGATCATGTTGTGACACTGACTTTTGCGCAGATTTGTCCTGTGCAAGTTTTACATGGCATGTTGGTCCGCTTGGACTATCACCAAATCACAGGCATCCGCAATGCAGAACCTTCTGCAGCTCCACAGCCAAGGTTCGAATTTTGCTCTGGGGCTGCAGCACTACGCACCATTTGTCACCTCAATGCAGGGGCGCCCACCAGGTCACAACCGCAACGCCTGAATGGCTTGGGCACCAACGGGGGAGGGGTTGCCACCCTGAAATCGCTGCACCATCACATCTGCTGAGCATTGCTGCCGTTCATATCACCATGACTTCCTCTAATGGCTTGGAACCATCACTAGTCGTCACTGCGGGTGAACCAGTCTGTGAAGTGGCTCATGGACCAATCTAGCCTGTGAGTTCAACGGGGCCAGGGCGTGGAGATGTGCTGAGAACTCGCAATTGTTCAGCGAATTCTGCTATAGTATAATCCCACACTGATTCAATCAGCTGTTGGTTGGTTGCATGCCATGGACTAGCAGCTTGCCGAAAACAATTCTGATCGAACCACACGTATACAAACACGTTTAGCACGGTAAACAAGTCTTGATACATACAAATTTGCAAAGGCAAAATCAAGGACACACACTCGGCTGCACTCATGTACAAACTCCACCGCTGGTTACATACAGCCTGGCAGTCCACCAGTTGGTACCCATCCACCCAACCTACCAACCATAACCAACCAACCTACCAACCATAACCCACCATAAAAGGCCATAACCAACCTGACCCAACCTACCAACCATACCCAGCCCTCGAAAACCCAAGGCATCCCCTGGTCCCAGTGGCTGGTTTGAATGGGGGCCAAGGTCTGTCCAAGGTCTGTCCGCGTCCCAGGCCTCCCGCGTGTTGACCGCGCACCCGGCGACCTGTTGCGGCGCACCATGGCAGGTGGTGGTTGAGGTAAGGGTGGTGAACGTCTTGCTGGTGAATTCACATGGTATCTTGTCATAGAAATTGGCTGGTTGATGCTGGTTGATTAAGATGACTATATGGAAATATTGGCTTGGACAAGATGTGATATTAGGTGATATTAGGTGCCATATAGTGATATTAGGTGATATTTGGTGAGATTAGGACTGATACGGAAATATGTTTGGACGTATACATATACAAGCATACATGAAATTTGCTTACTTCACACGGATCTATGTTATAGGACTTGTTTGGGATTTATAGTGATGTAACCCATGGATCGATATGGAAATTATATTTGAAAAAAATATGGGGATGCATTTGCTTATGTTTAGTTAATTCTTCGGATGGTTGGTGAATCGACTCGTACCTACCCGAACGGTCAGGTACCTTAGTTCCAAAAACCAACATGCCGTAAACCATTTTGACGGGCGCCACCTTATACCTCCCAAACAGTTTTAATTAAGATTTGGTTGACATATGGATGGCATGGACATCTTTAATTATCAAGATGTGTTTTGTGGTCAATGTAGTCAATGTAGTCAATTCTTAGTACGCTTGGTGGTTTGATTTATTCTCTGCGCAGTTTTTTTTCACGCAATCTGTGGGGGTACGGTGGCACGGCCAACCTAGGTTGCTCGTTATAACCAAGCCCAGGTAAAATATAGGCAATCAACCAACCATTGTTTAATGACTAGGGATTTTAAACACTAACTAGTCATGACTAATAGATCTTACTAGCTTAATCATCAAAGCCCTGGTCTATTAACCAACTTCCATGAAAATCCATGGTCAAAGTGAATGGTTAAAGGCTAAAGGTTGATGGATATATATAAATATATATAGACCATATAGACATATATATATTTATATATAGACCAGATAAATTCCCTTCTACAAACAACCACTAGGCCCCTGTTATTTTGCCGGTGGGTTGTGATTGTGGAATGTCTTTAGTCGAAAATACTTTACTTCGAATGATCCCCACAAATATTATTTCAACACCGCTTGTTGACTCCACTTTTGTCTGACATTCTCTCCGACATTTAGAATGACATTCTTTCTGACATTCTCTCCGACATATCTTCTGACATTCTCTCTGGCATGCCTTTTGACATTCTTTCTGACATCCTTTCCGGCACATCTTCTGACGTTCTTTCTGACAACTTTCTAGTCGGGCATTCTTTCTGACATATCTTTTGACATTTTCTCTGGCATTCTCTCTGACCTTCTGTCTGGCATATCTTGTG
>VSDK01021433.1:134960-174436 GCA_009767595.1 Symbiodinium kawagutii
CCAAGGAAGAACTTAATCAAAACATATCCAAATCATAAGAAACCAGGTGTTTGTTAAATTCTGGGGCGTACATGAAACCACATCAAAAACACTATAAATCTTGATCTGAACCAAATCTCAAGAATAACGAATTGATACCAATCATTGCAATTTCTACAGCACGGCTTCCGAATCGTTTTGCAAATCTGGGATCCTATAGAGGACTTCCGATTGTCATAACCCTAGAATTTTCTGGTATTTTTGCATTCACCGAAACGGATGAACCTTCCTGACTGCAGAAAACAATGATTCCAACCCATACAATCCGAATTCCAACCATACCAACTTCAAACATATATAGTTCTTTTCAATAGATACCACTGATATCGCCAGATAAAGCGAGTCAACAATTGGACCCACCAAGCCGCAATGGGTTCAACCGTAATCTCCGCTACAGAAATCTCTGCGCCAAAAGTCTCATCGACGTTGGCCGCGGTGAGTCTGTCGCCCATGCCACCTGGGCGCTGCGGGGCGCTTCCCAGCTGAGCAGCCCCACATTTTTCCCATGCGCATGCAGATTGTAGGGAGCTTCGGCCATGCAGCTCGTCACATATCCGAAGTGCGGTGAAGAATCGACTCATAAGCGGTGGCACTTGTGTTTTCTGATGTTTCTTGGCAGGGTGGCTGAATTTCTTTCGGATGGTTGGGCGGGAACCGCCATGTGAGACCAGGACCCATCTCCGCTGCCGCCTTTGAATACCCGGTTTGCAGCTTGTTGGCCAAGTTTATCCCAGCCCGACGAAAACAAGCCGCTGATTCTCTAGGTCCAGGAATTGAAGTGTAGGTTTCTATCGAGACACTGCTCCTCAACTTATTCAATACAAAACGAGGGCTATATTGACTCTAGGTGAACCAGTGGCCTCCCCATGCCCTTTCCTTTTTTGGGGGGCAACAATGGGCAACATATGGATGTGTTCAACGCCAAGGTCTATTGCTTGTCTGAATGGTGATGGGGGTACTGCTTCACACCTGACCAGCAGACTATGCCAAAGGACAAACTGTCTCAACACAACCATGTACTACGCCGCGATGGATGACCATGAAAACAATACTTGTGATGGTGGCATGCATTGATACTGGTTGATGACCAGGCAACTTGGCCCTTATGCTCAAAAATCTCAAAATACTTCTACTAGTAGCGATGAAAATGGTTGGCCCATATAGTGCCACACCTTTCCCCAGCCAAGTGGCACAGGATGACTTTCACTTCCTGGGGATCCAATGTGTCCTGAGCCAAGACCAGTCTATGAGTATGTCCTTCAATGGGGTATCCGCAACCATCGAAAAAATATACGACATGGGGAACGACCATTTGAACTGCGGCTCCAGTCATAAATCCATTGTGAGGCTACCATGATTCATTGACAAGTGCCATGGAACTCGCAAAGCTATTCACAACAAATGCAACCATTACCTCGCGGCCCCTGGGTTGGGAATTCCTTGGCCCACGTCACCACATAGATTTCCGACTTGGCTCTAACAACAATGCACGTCTCCATTGCAGTGGGTCTTCCGAAGCAGTAGTCCTGCCAGTTCCTGGATATGATGAAACCTTCAAAATGGTCCAGTGGCTGTTTGTGCCGACAAACGTATTCATGCCAGCCACCAAGTGCCCGTCCCACTTACGGCCAAGCCATACATGTTCCCGGAAAAGAATGGTGCCACAAGGTGCCACCGGTGCCACCACCATCCACTGCACAAGACCACCAATCTCCAAGCGTCAGACTTCGTCAGATCTAAGGCCCGCAGAGCTTCCAGCAACATGTGTTCGTTGGGCAAGGCCTGACGCAAAGAAGTCATGTCGTCACCCTGGGTTGCCGGCGAAGAATGGCATGCGGATTTTCAGCTGCGGAAAAATCACCAACCATCAGCAACCAATGGGAGCTGAATACCTATGGGAGAAAATCATCAACCATCAGCAACCAATCAATCATCAGAACCTGGAGAACTGAATGCCCAATGTGGCCCAATACCAATGGGTCTCAGATTGGACTGATCTCTGTATAGGGAAAACCCTGAGCTGAATACCAACAATCAACCGTCCAGGTTGAGGTCAGCAGCGGGCCCTTGCTGCTTCGCTTGGCGAAAGGTTCGCTTTGGTCATTCGGTGGTGCTGGATTAATGACGTCCAATACAGTGCGGCCCGTGACAGCTGCTGGACTGACTCTGTCATGGTAGACACAACCTGTCAAGCATCAACGAAGAAGACCCCGTCAATTTTTGGAACAGCCCGTCGCAGCAGTAGATAGCTGATTAGTTTGTTGCCTGCTCTGATGGGAGATCCTCAGAAAACAAACAAGTGAGAGGGACACACATGGTGCCCGATTTGAAACTATGGGCTGTCCATTTGCTGTTCCGGACTTGAATGGAAATCAGTCGCCGTGTTTCCATTCAATCTACATCCACTCATGTCCACAATAGTTTGCCTATAATTTGATTAGAGACCTCTTGTCAAAACTCAACTGGTTCTCGGTGCCACAAAATTTCAATAATCACTAATCATCATGAATACAACCACCAAACTTCACGAATAATGATGAATAAGCATCACGAATCATCTCTCGTAATCAATAATCATCACTGAGCATCATTAATTCTTTAATATCATTCCAGTACTCTCTACTAATACACCCTGCAAGTCCACACACTAAGTTTAATTTTACATTTGCCTGGTATTTCAATTAAAACAACTAAGTTCAACTAGCAAATGCTAAGTTGACCTATCAACACCCAGCATCCTTGACTTTCGCGGGTGCCTTCTCGCAGGCTTTCCTGAGTTCGATGCTGCGCCCTGGGTAGTATGGGGGGTTCTCAAGCAACTTTGGGAGCCCCAAGAATGGTCGGTTTGTGATGACTAATCGCCTAAAACTAGATGATTTCAGGGTACCCCTATTTTGAGAAGCCACGATTTCTCTGTATTTCTGCAAGAGCTGGGATCGATTTGGATAGTTGTTTGTTCCTGTCTGCTACAGATTCTCGGCTGAAATGCTTCAGGGTGCAGTCTCCAAATATGGATCTTCCTTGAAGATCTGAGACTGGACATTCAATGGCGAGACATGGAAAATTGGCACAGTTGTTTGAGAATGTCATGCATGTCTGCTTGACCCAGAAAAAAATGGCAATGTCAAAAAAGACAACCGCCGAAAGTACAGGATCCCACTGGCAACCATTATTGCGAACATTTTTATGCAACATCATTATATTCATCATGATCCCGTCAAGAATGGAACCTGCATCCTTTTAATCAACCCACATGCGGGACTTTTCTCAACCACTTCGAGAACTGCCAGCAGGCGTCTGTGCCTATATGATCTTGATCTCTCACTCATGTGCACAAAATGATGGTTGAAATCAACAACTTTGATCTTCACCCCCCCCATCCACAGTGACAGCAGCAACCAGCTTTAATTTGGTATGAGCCCATTCACAAGCTGCTTATATCTACAAATGGCGTGGTAAGGCTTGGTACTGACTCCAGCTGTAAGTTCACCGTCGAGCATCACCCTGTCAAACCCCAACTCGCTGACAACCCTGAGATTCCACCATGGTAGATTCAACAACCGCTAAATGCCTTGGTTTAGCCTTGGATCTTCAGATTCTTAAGTTGAAAACCACCAAAACCAATGGTTGTTGGAATCTGATTTGGAAATTCCATTGGTATATGGCATCCCAGCGTTGGAATCCTATTTTGGGACAAATCCCCTGGTTAAACGGTGGCACCGTTGGAATCCAAGGGACTGGTACAGGACAAAAAAGTCCTCCAGCGCAATTCCTTCGTCACCTGGGGGTGCTGGAGCACGGAAGCGGGTAGGGGCCATGGGTCCCGTAACCAGCCAAGCAACGCAGGCCCCGGCAGCGGGTGAACATCATAACAAGTCGAGTTTGGTGATGTTCCCTAGCCACAGGGATACTCTGAAGATATATTCAGGCTTGAAAATTTACCTCTGCCCATCAATTCCATTGACGGCCTCTGCACATTGCATGGTTTGACAAAATTGGTGACTGAACACCATCCCTGGTATGTATAGCACACATCCCAGGAGCTTATGCAAGTGGGTGGGACCAGAAACAAGTGAACAAAAAACAAGCTGTATTCAACTATATCTTCATAATCGCACCCAAGATGTGACAATCTCGTCACGCATGCCACACTGCAAAACATGTAGATGCTTGCCACGGGAAAAAGAACAGACACCCACACACAACAAACATATCAATGGATAATGGATGCCCTAAAAACGGTGCACTCATGTTTAAACCTCAACCAAATTCAGGAAAAGAGATACCCTTGTATTATTTCGGCATGAGGCATAGCTCTCCAAGTAGGAAAACTGGATTTCAATATCTCAACAATCATAATGGTGTGTTTGCGAGGGAGAGCACGCGGAATCCCAAGCAACTATTTCACCATGGCAACGCAATCAGTGAATACTGTGTTTGGGAACACAACCATTGCTGGTTGGTGGAACCCCTCTGACAAGTATTAGGCAATCAGCCATATATGAACTTTCCCAATTTTGGTCAAAAACCACCAGCTAGCCACATAGCCATTACATATTTGCTTTGATTGTTGGTTGTTTCATGCTATCCCCAGAGTCAAAACATCCAAACTGTCTCAAAAAACGCCCATATCTGATTCTACAACTAGAATTTGGTGAGACCATAATTCGGATATCCCAATGCTAGTTATAATGCTACTCCTTGTAGCTTCTTAGCTCCCCCTTTTCAAAGGGATCTAGGGATATCCCTGGCTGCAATCAGCTCCCTCACCAGCCAAACAATCCATGGCTTTCCACCAGTGGCAAAGCAAGGCCATGGCACTCACCGACGCCAGGAGTTCTTTGAGATCTGCGTTGCTGGGAGCGCGGCCGCAACCGCGAAGCAGTTTTGGAATGTCGGTCTTGGGGAGCAGCCTTGGCGGGTCATCCTCCGGTCGACTTGCTGATGATTCTTGCGGATATGTATCTACAACATATTTTTTTGGGGGGGGCTCCTGACTGCTACAGGTTCTTTGCTGAACAGTTTGGGATGTAGGCTACAGATAGGGAGATATATATATATATATGTATATGTACATATATCTATATCACCCTGCTATCGTTGCTTCTTGCCAGTGTTGTTCTTGTCAAAGGACAAAGGCAGCGAGAAAAAACACTACTTGGCTGATAAGCTCTGAATCAAAATATCAGTACTGTTATATAGTCATTGACTAGCCAATGAATAGTTCTAGATTAACCCTCTGGCAAACTAACCTGGAAGCTAAAAATTCACTATTGGTCAATCCATTACAAATAGTTGATTTTCCACTTCCATGTTAGTTTGCCGCAGGGTAACCCTCTAATTAGATGGATCTAGCTGGACCCAAACCGCATCTTCTCATCCACAAAGGGGTGGTCACCGCACCGATGCCGCGTCCAAGAATCAGAGGCAAACCATTGCGCTTCCGGGTGAGTGACCCCTTCACTTGGAGCGCGAAGAGATTGAAGGCCTGTCACAGGCCAGGGATGGCCAGGGCAACATCAACCATTACCGTCTGGCAAACTAACATGGCAATAGAAAACCCACCATTTTGTTAGAAAAACTCTGGAAACTCATGCACTTGTGATGGATTTTCCAGCCAGCCATGTTAGTTCACCAGGCCGGGTACCCTCTGGGACGCTAAGCTGGAAGCTGAACAAAATCGTTACTTTTTTTCCAGGTAAGCCACCATTTTTGAAAGGTAAACCAGCTATAAATGGTGGAGTTTCCATTCCAGGTTCACCAAAGGGTACATCCTCATCAACCAAGATGTTGGAATTATCGATCAATTGTAGCCCATTCATTTGGTGGTAATGATAACTTGTTGTGATGAATCCATCCTTATCATGCACGATTGTTCATTGCACTGTTCTTTAGCCAATGATCACACTAACCTGACAAAATTCACGCAACATATATAGAACTCCTTACTGTGAACAATGGAAACGATCAGCCTGGCCTGCAAACCAACACATTGCTTCAACATTCTTCGGGCAATTTGTAAACACCATCTGGGCCATTTCCCGAAGAAACCTTGCTCACTTAATCAGCTTGATCACCAATCACCTATCAACTTTTATAAGCCTCCATCGTTGCTGGTGCCATCAAACCTCTTTGTTCTCTCAAGGTTCATCATGTTTCATCCCAGGGCAACGCAACACAAGAACCGCCGTGGATCCCTTCATCGACAGATGGATCCCCCGTCGCCTTCGCCATCTCCTTCCGTTGAGCTTCGCTCAAAGCTTCTCCCTGGCATTGGATCTCCATGGCGCCACGGGGGCAGGTCGGCGGCCCAAAAGGGGCTGCGGAAGCGCGCGGGCCCGGTGCAACGACTCAGAACTCCACAGCTGGAAGTTTCCCAGGAGATCTCCGCACCCTTGGGACAACCATTGGATATTAGCAAGCATCACTCATCATCATTAGCCATCATCAGTAACCACTCCACTCCCAATGAGTGCTGGTCATTATCCCTCATCAACCAAGAAGCATGATTTGATTTGGGCATTGCACGCCATTTTCACCATCAAATAAACATCACAATGTTTTTTTTCACCATCATTTACCATCGTATATCAATGATTTGAGCATTCACCATCATTTATCATCTCTCTCTCCATCATTTATCATCATTCATCATCATTGTTGGTTCTCTCCTGTTCCCATCACCAACCATTCATGGGGAGGCTGGGGCTATCCCTGCAACCCACCAGCCTCGGAACGAGGCGGGGCCAACAAAGCCCGGGAGAGTTTGGCCTGGGCAGCGAAGCTGGGCCACCACAGGGCTGTGGCAAAGCTGCCTGTGCGTTTGTAAGTGTAAACGTGCGTCAAACATGCAAACATTTTGGAATATAATGTGTGTGAACAAATATCTAAGAACAATTCAGCGTATGGATGGATGAATGGATGGATGGATGGATGGGTGGGTGCATGTACATGCGCATGCATGTACACTTGCGTAAATAATTGTATAGGTTGAGTATATCAGAATTATACATTCACATTCACATTGTCTTTTAATGCCAAGGATCTACAGTGGACATGCATTTACCCAGTGGTAGAAACAACGTATTTCACACGCGTACATTGACAATGGCTATTGTGTGGGTGAATGCAAAGGATACACCATCAGAGCAAAAACTTCAGAAAGCCAATGCCATTGCGACATAATACGTACAGGTATATGCATATAGTTAATGTCAAATTGAACGAATACCATCACTATGACTATTATGAAATCTGTATGCATGCTCAAAGGTGGGTATGACTTGAATGACTTGATGCATCTAGTCACTTGGTGTAGATAAATTTGACGCGCGACTGCTTGGGCACCTCGCCTGATAAATGATCTACAAATATATCTACATATACATGGACAGATGTCATCCACGCATAGGCTTACACAAGCGTATGCTATGAGTCCGGTTGTGTCGCACTCTGACTATGAGTCAATATCAGGCATTGGCAAAAATGCCGGGCATGAACTGACTGAAGTGAGTCTCGGCATGTGCATCGTTCACACATCAACAATGATGCTTTGAAGACGGTTCCGTTTGAAATGCACACATAAACTGCACAGGAACCCTTGACCAAAAAACTAAAAACAAGAGAATGCTTATAAACTCACTGCCTAAGGGGGACATGTCTGGGGTTGCTTAAAGCCGTGTTAGCATGAAAAGAACTGCCAATCTCACTGACAAACGTAGCCATTGCTTCACCATGACAATGACAATCATGTTGCTTCAATGGTAAAACCATGACTACGGCTGCAACATGCGTGGCGGTGGACTTACTATACTCACGATTCTGAAGTCTGTAGCATATCGTTCGCACTCATTCTTCCATTTCTGTATTCAAATGCATCCGTTGGGGGTTGGTGTCTGGGAATATGGGATTGTAGTTCAAGTAAGTGGCCTCATGAAATGGATTGAAATGGGATCATGACACGAACTAGGGAGTAGGGACAACAAAGCCGCCCATGATGAGATTACTACTTACCACCTGGTAGATTATTCTGATGCTCATTGGAAATTTGTCATTTCCATCCGGTTTTGAAGCATTTCCTTGGAAGTGATGCTTCCCAGGTGAATCTACCAAAGGGAAATCATGATCAACCGCCATGAGCCCTCCTGGCAGCTCCTAGCACCGATCCCCCTGGCTCCAGCCATGCCCAGCCATGCCCAGCCATGCCCAGCCACCCAGCGAGACAAACAGGCATTGCTCAGCTGCTCGGAGTTTCGAAAGCTCACAGCCACCTGCAGCACTGCTCGCGACGTGAGGCACGTGAGTGCTAGCGAAACATGGAAGGGAAGGACCAACAAAAATACACATAGAAATACTGATGCAAAGACACAAATTGATATTTAGACAATGAAAAAAAGAGATAGAGAACAAAGAATTGGATAAAACAATATGTATATATTTTGATATATATATATATATATCTCTCTCTCTCTCTCTCTCTCTGTGAGTTCATATCTCTATATTTAAACATATCGTCGTATATCCATGGCTGATGATCATTGCAAATCATTGTCCATACCAGGGTGTTTCTCAAAATGGGGGTACCCCTAAATCATCCATTTATAGTCATTTAAAGTAATAAACCAACCATTTTTTGGGCCCCCTATTTTGAGAAACCACCATACCAGGATGATTTGATTCCCCTGTCTGCCGTGGACGGTTCGCGGAGTATCCCAGCAGGGCCTCTTCGTCGTGCTCGCAGGGGATGTGATCCTGCGCCCGCATGGTCAGCAGCGGAATGGTGATGAACAACTGAGACAGACCCAAGGTGCGGGCCATGTTTATGTGACCATTTTGGGGCACCCACTATGGTACAGCCTGGGGAAGTGAAACACAATACTTGTGCGAAACAACTAGGACTGGGATTCGATTTGATAAGTTCGAACCAGGTCCGTCACACCCATCCATGGCTATAAAATGAGCCCCAAAAGTTGTTGATTGAGATTTGCCAATGAACAAGCTGGTTTTATACCTACCATTCACCAAACATTGTCACCTATTAACATGTTATCATTATCAAGAATACTTATTGATCTTAATCCTATATACTACCAATGGTCCTATATCTCTGTCTCTGGTTGTCAGCATACTGGCACTATCAAGATCAACATCAAATCAAACATCATTAATTATTGACATATGATCATTGAACACTATCAAAACCTATCAAGTATGGAGACTAATCTGCTTAGGTCACTACCAAAAAGCTTTACTTATTGATAAATGATGACTATCAAAACCTATCAAGTATAGTGACCAATCTGCTTAGATCACTATCAAAAATGATTGATGATCAACCATTTTTCTTCCATCGCCATCTGGTTGAAAACCATTTGGGCTTGCAGTTATTTATACTTACTCATCTGCTTTACTAACAACTGAACCAGCAAATGAAGCATCCACTTCCTGGGGCAGCTGGACCCGCCCCCCGTCGTTCAGGCGCACCTCATCTTGCCCGGGAGGCGCCGACAAAGTGCTGCTCCGCCGCGAGTAGCGATGGTCCTGCGAGGCCCAATGTGCCTGAGCTGCGCATGGGAAAACCTGGGAGAAAGGACCTGTGCCCGAAAGATTGGGGTTACAACCACCCTATGCCTCCAGTCATCACGATAGGGCGTCCTGAACCCAACAAAAACAGGGGTTGATAATGGTTATAGTTGCAGAACATCGAAACCAATCACATCAAAAGCCCCAAGACTAACACTGGCAGTATGGGGTGTATGGCTACTATCGGAAAATTATCGTCCTGAAACATGTGAATGTTCAGTCCACTCTCCGAAGTTGTGCCTCATTTCAAGGCAGCTTTCAATCCAAGTCGCATGGCTTGTTCATTCACCAACAATTAGCTACATCCTCTTCTTCTCTCCATCTCTAGGCTGGGAAGCGAGATGCACTGTAGCCACAACTGAATCAAATCAGATCTTTCCAGGTTTGTTCGCTTTTCGCATCACCCGCTATGCCACATATGGCATTTACACTCAAATGTTCCCGTAAAATGACCCAAACATAGGCAAATATACGTGCAACCCCTGTGGTTCAAAATGGGTTATCATAGGAGGTCTTATGAGATGACTTTTGAATATATCCTATGGAGTATCTTGTGACTATGCAGTATCTCGTGAATACATCTTCGAATGATCACAAATCAGAACATGTGCCTTTTGTCCCGCAAAGCACAACATGTTGTCTTTTTTGTTTTAGAAAGTGAGCTGTCACAAAGCACAACGTGTTGTTTTATCTTAGTTTTAGAAAGTGAGTTTAGGGTTTAGGGTCAAAGGGTTTACCTACGACAGCTGCATATGACATATGCCAGTGCATGTCGCACATGATTTACCCGATAAAATGCACAGCCTAGGTACCCTGTGCGTTGGGTTACGAGAACCATGATGACATCTGATGACGACATTTTGTCCCCCAAAACACTGTGTTCCGTGAAAAAAACGTGACGTCCATGAAACGGCCGCGGGCAAACCGGGGGGCCTTGCTGGTAAACTGCTTGGTGGTCTCAACCCTAGCTACGAAAAATATCAGTCAACCAACAATTTGTCAATAGTTAATGCCAAGGGAAAAAATGTTTGAAACCACCAACCAGTACATACCTGTTCCAGTTAACAATCATACACCCCCGGATGCACATGGAGTCTCTGCATCATGAAACTCGCCGCACCGCGCCTGCAGCAACTCTGCCTTCAGCACTTCCAGCTGCTTCTGCAGCGCATCCTCGAAGTTTGCGCCCCCAGGGCCCTCCATGGCTCTGGTCCTTTGGGGGGTGAAGCTCAGCGGTGCTCCAGCAGCCGGCGCCACGGGAGGACTTTTCTGACCGCACAGCAGGTTCATCGCCGCGCGCAAGGAGGAAACTGCTGGGCAGTGGCAGTGGCTTTGACGCTGCTGGTATCCATGTCAGCTGGTTTCCTACTTGGCATCCCATGATCGTTGCTGTAGCAATCTTTGCAGTGAGTTCTCTAAATATTCTTCACGCTGAGCCACTGAGAAAAGCGATCCGCGATTCATGCCATGACCTGGGGGTTCTCTTCAGACAGTTGACCAATGCTTCAAGCAGTTGACCAATGATTCAAGACTGGTGCGCACCAACTGTCCGGCGAACGCGGCATCCCTGTGGCATGATTTCACCGGGGTCGTTCGCCCACTTTTTTCTTCAATCAAAGAGCTATCAGAATGTAAGCCTCGTCCCGAACAAAGGATGACGCCAAATCAATAAATCCACTACAACTATGAATGTGTCCAAACATAGGTGGTAATTTATTAGTAGAATTGACGTGCTTTCATCAACAGCTACCACCTATAGATGACATTAGTATTATTAGCTCCTACCCAACTAGTTGTTCAAGAACAGCACTACTTATCATAAAAGGTTACTATGAGTTTCATCAGTCATTACTAGTAGTTACTAATAAATTAATTCAAGGTTACTAATATTACTACCAATACCAACTAGAGGCTAACTAAAGGCTACTTATAATGGTTCAACAACAGTTGAAGGTGACATCCCACACACTTGGACTTTGGGAACCGGGCAAGCTGGGAACAGCTGGGGAACCGGGGGACCCATAGCCATTGCGTGGCACGAATGGCAAGCACTTCCCATGGTTTACGCCTTAGACATTCTTATGCCAAAACTATAACACAATTTACATGTATACTTCACACTCCAAATCCAGCAGGGGTTTCATCGTCCGTGACGGTCCTAACGAAAACATGATGGCAAAAAACCGAGAGGCTCTTTTGGAAACTGACAACTGCTGGTCTTATTGGGCTCAGGAACAGCATTCCAAACATGCCCGTTTGGCCATGATAGGCCATTGCTTCTCTCCATGAACTCCTTTCTGAACATGGCATTTCAACCACTCTCATAATCAGAGGTTTGGTTGTCGATCAACACAAACAAGAACAACGGAGAATGACTTGTAGCATGCCCACAGGAACCATGATAGTGATTTGATGTGATTTCTGTAGTGAAGGATGGTTGAGGGTGATTGATCATTATAGCAACAAAATCATTCAAAATCATCTGGTTTGTGGTTTCAACCCCTTTGAAAAATATCCGTCAACCAACCATTACAAGTACTAGGGAACACAAAACAAAACATCAGTCAAACCACGGACCAGTTATGAGATCTAGAGAGATATGTCGCATCAACAGCCGTAGCTGTTTGACCATTATTGTCGGTTATTATTCTTATTGCTAACCATTCCTAACCACTAGTAACCCTAGAAAGACCCGTTGTCCCATCCCCGACTATGTCTCCATATGTCTCCCCTCGGGTCCGGTGCTCCGGTACGGTGCACCTCGTACATCATCTCAAGCCTTGCGTAAAATTTCGGCAACGTCCAGGTGGACAACAGCTGATAATCGCCTCGGCAACTCATCCGTCGGATGCTGGGCTCATCGGACAGTCATGGCTCCGAAGAACCCCAATACGGCTTCGCCCAAGGCATTTTGACCAGTTTTCAACCATTCAAAACCGGCCTTGTGCTCAATCTGTTTAATTAAAACATGTTAAAACCGTTAGTCACTAGTCACCATCAGAATCATAGCCATTGTACTCACTACCCTCTCTCAGCTCCCGTCCTTTCAGTAGGTAACTATTCACCGTGAACTCTCAGCGCTGTGGGTCAAGGGCCCACAGCCCCTGGTAGTTAGCCATGACCAGCTGCGAGTCGTCCAACTGTTGGGACCTTCACCCACCCAGGGCCCCGGTTAGTACAGTATAATCATCCCCGGTTTCCTTTGCTCATAAACGCCTGCAACCTGACCCAAAATCGATGAAGTTGTGAGCTGACTCTTAGCCATTAAAAACTATATGAATATCAACTAGCTACATCTCCCATGTTGCTATTTATTAATTAACCAAGTTACATACATTACCTATAACATACATTACCTATATACATATCCCATCATATCCCAGATCTTCAGCTGCTATAGCTCTTGTCATATCAACCATCAGCTGGGCAACCAGCCCGGCTCGTTGACCCCCGCTGCATCTCCACTGAACCCCGCCGCGCTCGTGGTGCCCAGCGGCTGCCCATGGACTCCGCCTTCTCTGGAAGGAAGGAGCGCACTGCAGCCTGCACGGGGCCCCCGCTGCGCCGGTCAACTCACATAGCTGGCTGGAACACCACCATGTCTTATAGAGAAACCCGCTTGGAAACCATTGATGATCATGAGTTGGGGAACCAATGATCTTGTTTAACCAGGTTCATTCTATTTAGTTGGTTATTCGATTTAACCACATAATTGGGGAACAAGAATGAACCTGGTTAAACCAGTGGTTAAACAAGATAATGACCAGGTCATTCTACTTAACCAGTTGGGAACCAAGTCTGCAGTTAGCAGCACTGACCAGTTGGTTCAATAATTAGTTCATTCAATCAGTTGATTGAATCATCTGGTTCACTATTTTGTTACCTAATCGTTGAGCTGAATATTTGATAGCAAATCAGTTGATAATCGGACTTAATTGGTTTACAATTAGTTGATTAAACATTATTCAGCCGGATTATGATCAAGATTGGCCACCAAAATTACAATTTTCAACTAACGATAGTCAACTCGTTACTAATGAGGCATGATTGACTTCATGCTTCAACAAAACTATAGTTCATATCAGCAATTAGTCAACTATGTTGAACCATTGTCTATCAACAGTAGCCATCAATGTGGCCAAATCAAATAGCTACTATTCACTATGAGTTGACTGTGATTTACCAGCACTTACCAACTAATGGTAGCCAACAATTAATCACTAATCGCCATGATTAACCATAATCGTAGAGAACATGAGCTCTTCGTTAATAGCATAACTGACTTCTATTGACTTACCCCAACCTTGCTTCACCATCTTTCACCAGCTAATCACCTTAGCATAATCAGTTCACAACTCCATTACTTCGCCGAACCACAAGCATTGCTGGTTCGGCGATTTGAATGCCTCTCCAGCTCCCATTTCCCCAGGGTCGCTACGGGGTCCCCCAGCGTCCCCCAGGGTCCCCCAGGGTCCCACAGGGTCCCCCAGGGGGGCCGTTTCCAAGGGCGACCTGGATCAGATTCTTCTTCTTGAGCTGCGCCATGACCTTCCGCACCGCCGCGCGAAAGCGCGTACGGCGCACCAGGCGCACCTGAGATCCAGGGGGGGACTTTGAGACCGGTCTCGTTTTTGGGCTTCAAGATATTTGGGTTATATTAGGTTACCAATGTAAGATGATATAGTTATATTTCATATTATGTAAGGTTATTTGATTGTCATGTAGGGTCTCATGATGATGAATGTCAGGTTATATGGTTAAGTCATATGGTTGTTCAATGGTTGTTCTGTAAGTTGCTTATGGTATTGAATTATTATGTAAGTAGGTTGTACATTGTGGGTTATCTTGTGTGTATTGTGTAAGGTTTCATGGTTGTTGGCTGTGGCCAAACTCTGGTTTTATAAGTTTGAAAGATCTGCAGGAGTTGTGTTTGTTCTGCCTCCTGCAGGGACCGAGGCTCAGGTTAGGGAACCGGTTATGATATATAATCGATGCAAAAGTAGATGATAACCAAAGCAATCAAACGAATGCAAAATACAAAGGGATATATTCAGGTAGGTTTTCCATGGTAACCATAGCTATCATGTACCATTTACAGTATGATGAAGAAAAGTCATAATACAGTGGCTAGCAAATTGGAAAATTAGTCGAATTTCTATAAGGTCGTTAGTAACGACCTAAGAATGGATGTCACGGTGATTAATTCGTGATTGTGTTAAGGCAGCTATGCGGGACTAAACTAGATCATGGTATATTATGGCAAAGCCAGCTGTTCATCAACCTCAGCCACATGATAAATCGAAAGTTATTGGTGGAACTGAGGATGAATATGAACCTACCAGTAATCATCACATTGCGTATTGCTGATACTGGGCATGGTAAGGTTGTGAACATTGGAAAGGTGAACATTACAGTCAGCACATGTACAGGCTGCTAGCTCAGAGCAAAATCTACCAAGGAGGGCCAATCCATGCCGCTTCTCACACCTAGATAAATAGATAGATAGATAGATAGATAGATAGATAGATAGGTAGACAGATAGATAGATAGATAGATAGATAGATAGATAGATAGATAGATAGATAGATAAACAAATAGACAAACAGAAAAAATGCCAAACATCCCCTCAGGGCAAGCATGCATATGGATATACCAATAGTACCAAATAGTTTCAAATAGTTTTGTGTTCGTGTGCGCAGTGAACGGGTAAGAATTACATGATGTGTATCAAGATTGTATGCGTATGTATGCATGCATTTGCATGCAGGAAGTCAGCTTCCATTTCACCACTACCGAAGCAAGAAACAGAATGCCACCAAGGCACGCACAGCTCGGGCAAGTTGGCACATCGATTAAAACCATAGGACAGCACTGGAACGCAGCTGCTACCTGCTGAACGGGGGCCCACTTCCATGGCTTTCTCTGTAGAGTGTGGGCCACCACCGGAACAAACAATCAAAAAAGGACAAAATCAACACTTCTAGTTGAGTAATGCCTTGCGAATTGGTAACTAAGCGTCAATAAGAGAAATCCTCTACATAGACGCTTGCATCGCTTCAACCGCAAGTCATTCTTGCAACATGGCGTCAAAGTCACCAGTGCACCCACTTTCCACGCGAAGCTGGTAGTTCAAGCTGTTTCTAAACCAGCTTATTTCCGGAAAACAAAAACTATCACTTCTACAACTACGGCAGAACTACTTTCACAAATTAGCACCCTCGCACTAACTGCCTTGATGATCATGTGCAGATTTCAAGTACCCACCTCCCCATGCCTGCGCTGCAAGTTCAAAGTGCAGTCCTATTCGCATGGCGATCCCAAGCCATGAGACATGGGTGGCTGGGCCGCTGGGGGTCTGCTAGTGCTCCGACTTTAATCTACAATCATAGCTACTCCGTTTACAAAACGCATCATAGCTAAGGGTTGATACATTCGGCTGATTTAGTCCATGGTTGTATGTGGTTGTATACATGTATGTGAACATATCTCAACAAACTGCTTCATGTGTAATGCACGCATAGTTGATATTTCAGTTGCTATGTCAGGCATCAACGCCTGACAGTGAACTGCAGCGGGATGGGCAGTTGGGGCAGCAAAACAATGACAATAATGGTAGGTGCAACATCGCATTTCAAAACATGGGAAGTGGCTGCAATTGGTTATAGATTTTGGAATAGTGACATGATATGGTTGTGGGTCAATACTGGTGAGCATCCAAGAAATGACCATCGTGCCGCACAAAAATAGGTCTTTTTGCATTGTTCATCTACCTATGTTTGGGGATAGTTGTTTATACCTCAGAGCCATTATTCTTCTTTGAGGAGCTTTGCCAGGGTCAAATGGCAACCGTGAAGATTAGCAAATCTGCCGCCTGATGATGGGCGCACACAGCGCGTGAGTTCATTGGCATCGTCCACTTTCCTCGGTAGCACGGCGAGAGCCGCCAGAGATCTGCTAGGAGGTGGGACCTGCAGTTCATAGCCAGGGTAACTACTACCAGCAGTCATTGCATGTTTTTTTGCTTTTTTTCATCGCCATCCCAGAGGTTCAGCGGAGCTGAAGGCGAGCAGGTGGCCCAACCAAATCAAGCCACGACGGATATGGCTTAGTAACCAGATTTTTTTGACTCCACACTTTGCACCATGGAAATTATGATTCACGAATGGTCTCCGGACTACATACTTCAACCATACCCTAGCATTTAAACTAGTCTGAACACAGGAAATTATTGACAAAGTACTGCTGCTGAAAACAAGCGCATTACATACCATCTTTGCATCACATGTGGAAATAAATTTGTATGTGCAAAAAAGCATGCATTTATTGAAACGACGTGTCTATAATCAGGAATACGAATATTCGCCTATATACACAAATGTATTGTGCGCAGCCAAATCAACATGTCTGTGAATAAATGCCAGCTTGAAAACGGGCAACAATGGAAAAATCAACACAAATTAAGATTTGACTATGTCTGTCTGCATGACTCTGCAACACTCAAGTCCCGCATAGGTGAGGGGTGGACAAAATGCTTCGCATCACAATTCCTGGCAAGGTTCTTTCTGGCCCGTCTTGCTTGGCACATGAATGCCTTGCTTCGCTTCACGTGACGGGGGGCGGCTTCACGACGGGTTCGCTAACGAGAAAAAAACCGTCCTCTGTGATGGAGATCTTTGCTGTAGTGCAGTCCTTCATGTCTTCGATATCTGGTCCAAATGCACACTTGGGTGCAAGTTACTCATCATCAAAGTCCAGTGGCCACTGGGAACTGCGAACTGCAAGTGGGTGAACCAAGTCGTTGAACCGACTTGCACTTGTTTTCACAGCCACTCATAAGTGGTTTTTCAATCCCTATGAACAATACTCCTCAACCAACCAACCAACGATTTGTTCATACATTTCATACTAGGGAAAATGAACCACTTGTTTAAAAACCACCAGCCAGTAGTTGTTTGACCATTATTGCTGGTTATTATCCCCTATTGTTAACGCGAGCGGACGATGACTCCAAGCCATAACATTGGCTTGGTGCCAACTCCAGTGGTACGTTTTGGGACGTCTGTCCAACCAAGTCGGCCCCGGAACTCCCATCGCCGAAGCACGCGGAGCATCAACTCTCCCTCGCTGTCGCGGTTCTGACCTGACGGTCAACCGTGAGAAGCAACAAGGGACATGTGGCTATGGGTCAATATTAACCAACCAATAATGACGGATAATAACCAACATTAATAGGGAAATCAATGCTTAATGATGGGGGAACCAGGAGCACAGGGTTTTGACCCACAGCCATGGTTTGTGAACGACACCTATGGGGATTTGTCAAAATTGGGCACCCTCAAAATTAATGGTTCATTGTACTATAAATATAAATGGCTAACAAAGCATGATTTGGGGGATCCCCTATTTTGAAAAACCATCATATTTTTGATAAACCGCCAGCGGTTGAAACCAAACAGGTGGCATCCGTAACCCAGCTTGTGATGGGGCCCCACTTCCTGCTTGAAACCGAAAAAGGCGGGGGGCACACTAAGAACTGCCGAAAATCCATTGGGCAAAAAATCATTGTCTGGATCAAACGGAGTAAAAAAATACAGCCAGTTCTATTTAAGCACAGGCTCTCAGTCTCTCAGTTACACTGATTTTGACGTTGCTCACGCGTTCAGTCGTCACGTTCTGAGTTTGTTCCCTTCAACATCTGCGCCCCGATGTAAATCACCAAAGGTTGACACTGGGATTTCTGATACTGTTCGACTGTTCTTACCCTCTGATGAAGAAACATGGCTGGCTGGAAAATCCACCAGAAATGGAGGATTTCTCAGGGTTTTCCTGGCAGAATGGTGGATTTCCTACTGCCATATTGGTTTACCAAAGGGTATCTGATCCTTCTCCAAAAAAGTTGGTTTCCCGCACTCCTCAGCCCAGAGATGCTGCTATGATCAAGCATGAAGTGGCTCCATCTGCAGGTCTGCCCCCACCGGAAGTACCACGGTAGCCGTGGCACCTCGCAGCAAATCGCAGTACTCCCGCGCCAACTTCACTTCTGCGGGGTCTTTACTTCGAGCCTGGCATTGCTGGTGGGCGACCAATCTGCTAAGTTGGGAAACATGATGACCGGGGTGCCGGTTTTCACTTATATGGGGGGTTGGTTTACTACTATAAGTGGATACAATGGATGATTTGAGGGCGCCCCCATTTTGAGGGCATATAGATCTGCTACTGGGCTCAGTGTTGATGATGTTCGTGACCTTCGTCGTGTTGATGATTGCCATTGTTCAGATCTGCTATGGATCTAGAGCTCTAGAGCCAGCAAACCTCAAATTCTGTGGGCTGTCACTGAAACATTTCCCGGACATACCTTGATGTACCAGAAGCACAAAGACGCAAGAATCAGTTTTCTCATTTTGAATTCTACGATTCCACATATGGCCGTGGGTCAATTAACCCCTGGTTCCCCTGGTTCCCCTATCATTAACCATTGTTTTTAGTTTGGTTGGTCATTATAAGCCATTATTGATGGTTAATATTGACCCATAACCATTTACCATCTACCATTTGGTTTGAGGTGGTTGGAGCATTTTGGAGCACTTCTAGCAGTTCCTGTCCCCGTAAAGGGATGGCACTGGATACCCCCGGCTCCAACCAGCTCCCTCCCCATAGCCAGGTACCGGCACCCTAGAAATCCATAGTCTTTGGTTTGTAGCGACCACCGTATCACACACACATCATGATGTACTGGTAGAAAAAGCTGGATAGATGGAAAATAGCCATACTTTCCGGGAAAAACCTGGGAACTCACAAATTTTCCATTGCCAGCATCAAGGGTAACGGTGAATAGCTCAACCATACTCATAAACTGCCAGCTTAACCTGCTATTGGCACCTCTTGGCCATAAACCTATCCATTGATCAACCAGAAAGAAAGAAAGAAAGCTTCACCTACTATCTACCATAGACTCATGGACTTGTTCAGGTCTTAGCTGTCATGCCCAGGTTGACCTGCTATTCACCTACTAATAACCTACTATTCATCTACCATTAGCCAAGGTTAAACAAGGTTGACCAGCCGGCCATCACGCCAAACGGAAACCACCCGGCGGATGTCCAGGACCCGCGCCGAACGAGGCCCCGGCGGGCCCGGCCTCCCCCAAGATCTTCTCCACCACCGGCTGGGTGATTTTACCATCCCAGTCCTGCGGCTTGCAACGGCAACGGCCGAGCAAGGCTAGGCCAGGACGGGTGACGGAACAAAAACCGCAGTCATTCATAGGGCGCAGTGTAGTGATTGGTTGATTGACACATTTAAACACTGTTATATATATAGTGAAATATGAGAATTAGTAATAAAAATTGAAATAATTGATTAACACATGGCTTTATAGTCATTGATTGGTATAAAGTGATCAATTAAGAATTGTTGATTCTGTGGGAAAGTAATATCTATCCACGGTGGCACCTACTAAGCATCCAAGTTTTGAGCGATTTTTTAAAAGGAAAACAATCACCATTTTTTGCGGGGGTTATGTACACCATTTTGAGACAAACTCATGTAACCCATAGGCTTGGTACCCAAAGGGTGGCCTAATCTGGCATTGTCACAATTCTTGATCTGAAAAAGGAAACGAGCTAGGCTACACATGGTGGATGTTCCATTGCCACTCTAGTTAACTCACATGGAAATGACTATGTATGATCGTATAATTATACCATATTCTACCGGTGTAGAACTGGCGACGTTGAGCTTCCAAGTTAATTGATCAGAGAGTAAGCCCCTAGGCCTGATATAGGTTGACGCTGACAGTTGATGTCTAACACAGCTGTCAGAAAGAACATATACCAAAACCAACAACCCGTGATACCTAAAATTAATGCTCACAGATCCGCATGCACATATACATATATTCATCAAAGGCTGCTGCAAACAGCTCACATAACCTCACTAACTCCGTGGTGCTGCATCCAAAACATGTGTCGATGGGGGGCGCTCATATGTCGATAAGCGGTGAACTGGATACCGCTTAGAAAATGTTAGAAATCATTTGCCAAAGGTTTGTACACCAACTCTACGGCTGCTGTTTTTTCATCAACGCACGAGTTCATTCCACTGGTCAAGCGTCAGAGTCGGTCAATCTCTGGGTCTCAGGAGGTCTCAGGTGACCACTGACTCGCCGCCTGGCCGACGCTCACCCGTTGGATTCAGGGGAGGACCTGCAGCGGTCATAGCATCGCGCTTCACCTCAACCGCATTTCGATCGCCTCATCAGTGCGTCGGCCCGGCAGGAAAGCTCGAGCTGCCAAGTCGCGGCATTTTTCCTGGTAGACATAGGACAAAGCAGCCACCAAGGTGACCAAGAAAAACGCCACCAGCAGCCAAATGACAAGTCTAGAATCTTCTGGCGTTTCATTGGCTACCACACTAAGCTTCAAATCATAAGGCATGAATTTCCTACGCAATTTGAATCCCATTGTGATCCTGATATCGTTGACCACGAATGGGAGGACAGCGGTATTGATGTCTAATTTGAAGTCCAGAGCAAAGAGGTTTGGTATTTCGACCACGGAACTGTAGAAGTTGGGGTCCAGTCTCACCAACCAATCCTCGGCAGGTTCCAGATCGGTCCATGTTTTAGTATCAAGAGTAGCTTTCAGCACCTTTGCGTACAAAGAATCCTTGTTGGACTGAAAAATGTCACCAGTGACCTGAAAATCATAGACCGGATCGGATCCAAGTTGTGCGAACAAATTTTGGGGCGGAAAATCCAGAGTCGGACTGGAATATCGAACGAACTGGGAAGAGTAGTTCGTGGACTGCTCTTCCAAAGGCACCAGCGTCCAGTCATACTTCTTTGCCAAGGCTGTCAAGCAAGCTCCCATGTCGGGAAGAAAATTCATCTGGAAAAACACGGCGTGGAACAAATGCGGGTGCCCGGCGTCATGGACACCGTTCACTGTAAGCCTGAAAATCATATTCCAGAACCAGGTTCTATTCCTGACGTATCTAGTCCATGTCCAAAAGAAGTCTTTGGGGATACACTCGATGTCTACAACATCTTCTCTCTCCAATCTTAGGGCTGCATCTGTAATCCACGGAAGCATCTCAATGGACGGTCGAGAGACGGAGTTTCCATATTTTCGATATGTGAGCCGAGGGCAAACTCCATAGTAATCGTCCACGGTCAAGTTTTGGAAGGTTGCACCTCTGCAGTCCACCTGAAATTTCAGTAGCTGTGGCTGATCGGTCACGTTTCGTGTCTCGTGGTAGCACTGGTACTTGAGTTCCATTCCACGGATCCTGCAGCCATGAGCCAGGTACGCTGGGTGCTCCTTGGCATCTTGGTCCGCAATGTACTCCATCGCCTCACGTGGTTCCACCGACTCCAGCGAAACGAAGACACCGGAAGCCAGGGAGAGCACTGCCGTAGCATGGCGAAGCATCGATGCGACCACAAGGGATACCTTTGAAGCCCTGGGATCTTTGATTTTTTTCTGTGTGCTAAGCTGCTACATTGCGCTAGGTCATGGCTAGTGAATAGCATCATTGACGGTAACTACTAACTACGTATACAAGGGCCCATGAAATCAATGGATGTATTGGTGCTGATGCCAAACATGTTCTGTAACTCACAAGCTAGTTTCTACTCATAAATCCATGACTAGTACCTGTGCTTGGCTGTGATACATGGTGATGAATAAATAATTACTACAGGTGTTGACATCGTATGCCTCACTGATATCCCAACCACTTGCGCGATCATGTCACGACCAGCAGAATATTGTCCCAGCAAGAGGTCATATCATGGGGTTTCCATTGTTTTGGACTAGGGATGGTTGACGGCTAAGGGATTATAACCAGCCAATTATCAGCTATTCTCAATGTTCATCCCCATCAGCAAGCATCAGCCATTTCTATGTTGGTCCACCATTTCTTGACCACGATCAGATATTAGTTCACCGTTGATTCAGGCTTATCAAAAAAGCTCTGATTAGACTTGATCATTCTCAACCATTAAATGTTCAGAAATTAAAAGGCCTCCTAACCATCGATTGAGCAATACCAACCATCCATTGGTCCCCAACAAATCCGTGTGGTTATGAGCACTATGATCATTTGTTGGCCATCATTGGCTATAGCTCCCCATTACCCACCAACATCAAGCATTAATCGATACTATCAACATCTAAAAACATCTGTACTATCCATTCCTTACCATTCATCCCTTCTCCCGATTACAATATCATACTATACTTAAAGGGTTTTTTCAGGTTGATTATTTGTTATCAGGGGTTACCCGGGACCCCACACCAACCAAAGATCCGAACAATAAAACACCTCCAGGGGTGTTTTGTGCCACGGTGGAATTTGTAACTTATCTCTCTCTCTCTCTCTCTCTCTCTCTCCATCGCCATCCTGAAGGTTCAGCTGCAGCTAAGAGCAAGTCTGCGGGGATTGGTATAGCGGAGATTGTTGACAGGCATTTACCCACATATGAATGCCTTAATAAGTATTATCCCTAATGTTCATAAACATTACTAATGGGGTAACCGGCTTAATCTGACCACTGCCTGACCATCAACTCCGGAAATCGAAGCTCCAGCAGGGAGTTCCTCCATGTCTGCGCGAGATGCTTTGAGTCTTTCATCCACTTCCTCCGGTGGATGGCCATGGTGGAAGGCCATGGTGCTTGGTCGCATGGTGGCTAATCACCATGGTAAATAGTAACATCACCATTGATGCTCATATTACCATTCATAATGGTGAACATTTGAGTGTGATTGTTCATAGTGACCAATCGTTGTCCATATGGAGTCCATGATGAAATAATCATGATGATTGGTTAAACAATTGCCGCATTGGATAAACCAATATAGGGAATGCCGCATGATGACAAGATGTAAAGCTGTTTTATATTTTCAACTTGCTTCAAGGGAACACTGAGAACAGTCAGAGTCTTCTCAGCCTTCCCATGGATTCATAATCGATAATTAATGACACTGATGACCAAAGCGATATGGTATGATATGTATCTGCAAGCAAGCCAATGGCCGCCATAGCTTTGCAACCTTTAACAACATGTCCACTTTTTGGGGAACACTTTTGCAAACAACAATGTACCATCCTCCCTTAGTAGCTGGTGTTAGCCGGCTACGAAAGGTTTATAAACCTAGCTAAAAATAGACCCTTAGCACTAGCTGCTTACACGTGACCCCCATTACTACTAGCTAGTTACTAACCATAGTTTAAGGGGTAACGGTTTCAACATGTTTTGACCATAGTAAAGGGGGTTATCTCACCCTGGTTAATTACTAACCACAGTTATAGCAGTTATAACTTATAACCCACCACCATGCGCGCTGCGCAGCAGGTTTCATCACCAGCGCTTTCGCCTCTGGCGAGGCATGCTGCAGGAAGACGTAAAAGGTGGTGGAGCGACCGAAGAGGACGCAGTCCTCAGCGGTCGAACCGGGGTATCCTGCGGACCTGTTGATTTTGAGCCGGGAATAGCCAGGGAATAAGCAGGAAATAACCGGCAAATAAGCAGGGAATACGCAGGGAAGCAGCAGGAAATACCAGGGAATAACCAGGGGAATAGCAGCTAAACGATAAAACATCATGGAAGATCCAGCTGCTGCAATGACCCCATCTCATCATTCATAGTGAATCAGCAGCGGTGGGAAACCGCCCGGGGACTCAAGAGATGGATATCCCATTGTGGCAGGCCAGCGATAGCAGTGCTAGGGTAACATTGGTGAAGTTCCGGATCCACCAAACATTACCTAACATCATTGATGAATCCTTGGTGCAACAGCGGCCAGTTCCAAACTGGTTCCGAAGTGTTTTGACTTCATCACCTGATAACAAACTGGAGGGTGAACCGGATCAACTGACACAAGAATGATTGTCCAGTGGAATCAAATCATTCCAAAAATGTTGGCTGTAATTCACCGCCAACCATTTTCTCTCAGAAATGGACATATTTTTTGCCCAATGAATAGCCTATTGCAATCACTGGGCTGGAGTTTCTTGCTTGGCCACGGGCTCAAAAATTCACGAGCAATACCATTCAGAATCCATTGCAATTCGCTGATGGATACTTGCCATTCTGCCATTCTTCCGAAGTTTCGGATTCATTGCAAGCGCCAAAAAAGGACGGCCTCAAATCTCCCAAAGTGGCCTATCAATACCTATCAATCCCCAACCCCTCGCAGTCGCAGCCTTAGTAGAAGGACTTTACCTTGGCCCATCCTACCATTTCGTTAGAGCCTGGCCGCTCCCAGCCTCGGCTTGTCCCAACCAAACGCCGGCGCCAAGAGACCAAGTGCTTCAGCTCTTGTTCTCCGGGCAATTTGAGTCCATTCACCTGCACGGCCCGAACCCTTCGACAGGCAGTTGGGAACAGGGAACTGCAAACGTGACTGACTCACGTCGTGCCACCCACCGGGTGCTTTCTGAAGCCAGTTTGGGAGATCCCGGAAGTGGTTGGTTCATGAACACAAATGATGAACATGGGATGATTTGGGGGCACCCTTAGTCTGAGAAACCAACACCTCATGTTAGCACCACACGTGACACAAAAACCGGTGGAATGACCTTGAAAAAAAAATGCGGAGAATTTGGGATTTCAGAGGTTAAAACCATTATTTTTGTGCATTGCTGATTGATGCTGGATAATCATCGCAGCTGTTGTAGGTCATTGTTGGATTGTTGGTAAAAAAGTTTCGCCGTAGTGAATCGCAGCCTCGTCAGTCCATCTGGCAGGTTTTCTGCCAATCTAAAAACGCGCAATGTGGTTGGTCAACTATTGAAATTGTTGATGCTACATAAGTGAACCCTTGTTGATTTTATTTTTGGGAAGCCACTGATCTGGATGGCGATTGCTGTTTTTGATATCGATCGTTACTCATTGGCAAAAACTGCGAAGCCATTATTGTTGGTTGATGTTGCTATTATCTGGCACTGTAGTATTATTGTGTCTAGGTTATTCAATTTCCCTATTCTCTCTGAGACCTGACTTATTCATTAACCATCATCAGTTGTCCTTATTAACCATTTTTTAATCATTTGTCAACCAATATTTAGCCATAAACTATCTATCACCGTTTTTGTTGGAGATAATGTCCCCCATCAACCAATATTAGTTAGATGTTTGACCATTATTGCTGGTTACTATCCTACTGTAAACCATTCCTAGCCACAACCATTGGTGAACCATTGGCCAACCATGTTCGTTGATCATCCAACGGGCCGGCCTCAATACTCGCTAAGCGCCCGCTGGCATTCTCGGCAGGTCGCAGGGTCAATCGGCCTCGCAGGTGGTACGGTGGGTGGCCCGACGTGAGGACGGTGATTGGCGACGTGGAGTAGGATGGTTGTGGGGCAGAGGCGGCTGGGACGCAAGGATAATGATGCGGATGGCTAGTCATAGGGGCTTGTCATGGTATGATCGTAGGAGATGGTGAAGTTAATCAGTTTGAATGGTTAGTCAGACTGAATGGGTTTAATGGCCAATCAAACCACCATTCACAGGGGATTATGGATACTAAATCAGAAAGAATAAGTTTGGTTGATTAAGGATGGTTGATGTACGGGATAAGCAACCAAATGTTCTGGGCATTGGTGGGGCCGCTATGTTGATATGAGTCATAACCACCAATGACAACCAACAATGAGTGATTAGTATCAATAGTGGTGAAATGACCCACAACGATACTAGCGACCACAAACGAGAACCAACAATAGCAGGTGATTGACAATGATAAACGCAAAAAAAACATCAACATGGACAATTTCATAAACAACAAAAGTAAGCCTGATCGTATTGCTAGTGCGAGATAACCCTACCCACCCAGAGTTATATAGTATCCAACCGCACTTTGACGATAATCGGGCGGCATGACCAAGAGTGGTAAGTATATCAAGAATAGTCCATGAAAACAAAAAGTGAGAAGCACAATCAAAATAGTGGTAGTCACAAATCACAATCCTGTTTGCTACCAATCAAGAATTAACAACAACCGAGAAGTGGCGAACTGGCCAACTTTGCCAGCAGGAAAAATGCCGACAATAACCAACAATGAAAACTGAATCGACCAACAATAACAAAACTCAATACCAACAACAGGGGGGCCAGAAAAGACTAACCAAAAATAAGCAGCACAGCTGTAACCAACCACATAGGGGGTTGATGGTCAACACTGATCAACAATGGATGGATCTGTTGGGAAAGGTTGAAAAAGAAATCCTTGCCCTGACTAGCACACAGGTGTGAACTCCAGATTTGCAAGTCCGTTTCACGGAAACTACCCGTCAACAAATGAATTCAGCAACAGGAACAAACAACAAAATCAAAATTGAAAAACACGTGGTTTTGGGCTTTACCTCACCCCCTCAGCTCCCCATTTAGAATGGATAATTGGATAATCATCATGTCTGGTTGCAAATCGCTGCCCCAATCCTGCCCTTGCAATTGCTTGCAAATCGAACTTCAAAGTGAGACAGCTGCCGAGAGGCGTGTGCCGCACTGATTCCTATGGACCATACCTAACATAGATATCAGTCACCCATCATGAACTATCAGCTAACTATCACTAGCTCTCCACCAACCATCATCAACTACCAGCCAACCATCAACCAACCATCAACCTAACCATCAACTCACCATGCCTGAATGAGACTGATGAGACTAGCCATCATCAACTACCGACTAACCATGGTGATAAGCTGGTGAATGGTTGATAACTAGTCATCATAGTGGTTGATAAGGTTAATAAGTCACCATGGTAAATTCTCAACCACTCTGAGTCATCAACCACCATGACTTTTCATGAGATCCTCATCCCGCGCACCTCCTTCGTTGCGAATGAAGCCCGTGGTGTCACACACGCCCAAGGCAGGCGGCAAACGAAAGTCGCAGGAGGTATCTGGGACAGCGCGACGACAACGCCGGTTGTGGTGGTAGACCCAGCTGTTCATAAACCATCACTGGTTTAACCGCTCGCGTTGCGCCTCAAAGGGTCACGAAGTCCAAGCCCAAGCCACGGGTGGGGGGGCATAAACTCCAACTAACAAAGCACCATCCAGATTGGGGACGTGCTACCGCACCTAATTTCCAAATTAAGATCGAACAATCTGCTGCCGTAAACGAAGATAAGATCTGTACCTCTCATGCGGTGGCACCTCTGCAAGGTCAGACTCAAAGGTCAAGAAAGGTTTTCCCTCTGGTAGAACAATTAAAAGATATAGTCATAGTTTGCTTGACTCCCTGTGAAGCAATGAAACCGCGAACGCATTCCAAAGTCAATTCAGGTATCGGAATTACCGGTCGACATGGGAGTCCTGCAGGTGGCTGTCCATTATAATTCAAATGTTGCAAGGATGCACACTTCTGTGTGTCAAAGCTTGGAAAATTTTTGTTGGCCTGTTAAAGTTTGAAGAGCACGTATTGTGTTACGAAGGCAAATGGTCTGCTGGCAAACCGCCCTTTTGTTAGGCGGATATATCAATGCCTCATCTGAATCGTATGCAATATATTCTGCCGAAGATCCATGACCAGACGTGCAAATAGGAAAAATGCCCTCGTCATGAGAAGGAAGTTTATTGTCAATTCAAGCCAGCTGATTCCCCAGTCATCTGATCGCTTGTAGGCTAAATCAACTGGATTCGGCCATTTGAGCATACCTGCCCAAGTAAAAACCGCCCGAGCAAGATTCGAACCTTGCTGAATTGATTGAAAAATTCGCAACGATGGTTCAGGTACCTGGAAGGATACATATTCTTCTGGACAGTAGGTCGTCAAAAAATCAAAAGCATCGGAACCCATCAAATCTCGAGGCATGAGATCATCGGGTCTGACACTTCTACTTGGTTGTGAAGGTTTCGTGGACAACAACATGGCACGTGTCTTTTTTAATTCCGCTAAAAAGTTAAGTATTCGGAAAGACACGCCGATTCCAGAGAATGGAACTTATGTATACTATCCGCCAGCTGATGCAAATGCACATTTGCATGAAGAGCCGTTGTAGCCGCCTTATCAGCACAAAAATTCCCAGCAATATAAAAAAGATCCGTTGGAGATTCAGCATCATGGAAGGAGCGGTGACTTTTCACCTTCACAACATCAAAACGGTTCTTGTCCCAAAGTTGCAAAACTTCTGGTAAACAATCCGCATTAGCAAGATTATGACAACGATGTGCAACTTGGTTATTGTTAATGGCCCTAACGAGATCACAAACATTCTGGGAATCAGTCACGAAAGTAACAAGAACATCCGCAGCCACTTTGCTAGCAGCACGTAAGGCGACAAGGAATTTAACCAGTTAGCTGGGGATGTACCGTCAAGTATATAGGGGGGCTAACAATAAACTAACCCGGTTGTGCCAAGTTAATCGCCAGCTTTCCATAAAATGACCAGCTATTTCGATGGAGGATATCATGAATCAACAAGTCTGCCCCAGTGATGTTCACCCGCTCCTTGCGTTGATCACCGGCCCCGGCACCTGATCCCAAAGACTGCTCCTTTCCACCATCTGGCACCTCGGCACCACACAAAGCACCCCACCAACGAGGTCAACTGCTCACACACTATGGCACGGCTGCACTATATTATCTTTCTCTCTGTCTACAAATTCAAATTCATGCAGGTGTGCATGTAGTAGGTATATATTAGTAGCTACTAATGAAACCAATTGCAAATGTGCACGGGTGTGCATGTGGGCGCATGTCATTGGACGGGGCCACTGTGCCAAAACCCATCTGATCAACAACTCATTCAAATTTGGTCACCACTCATTTGGCATTTGCACGGGCTTATACAGTCATCCCACTTTCCATTGCAAGTTCAAGCCTCACATCCCAGGTTCTTGGGGATTTGCAACCACCATGTTCATGCGACATTCCTACTCCAGTTTGTGGCACGAAGGAGTATGTCCATCATCATCACTGGCTATCATTTCTGCTATGTCACCGCTGTGGACCATCTGATTCACCAAGCCTGGACCAACGTAAAACATCAAACCTTGCAAGCCACTATCTTATTTCTTCTACTGTGCGCAAACGTCATGGAAGATTCTTCAATATGATACGCTTTTGCTAACAATACAACAACTTATATAACACATACCACAAACCTAGGATGACTATTCAAACGCGAAATCAAAGTAACAGGAACCATTACCAAAGGTTGACATTAGTGAGGAAATTTCCGTCATTGAGCATGGTGGGCTTGTGCATACATAGTGGTACCTACACATCATCTAATGATAGCGGTCAATTATTTATTAAACATAATAAAACACCTTTCTTTTTCCACAATTTCCGGACAACCCATCTGGTCAACGGATTTAAAGCATTGGTTGATAGAATGGCTGATAAGAGTTGGATGAAAAAAATGGTGGTTAGATTTAATCATTGACACCTCACCCCATAATAGTTTCCACTCTACTCGTGATGCACCAAAAAGTTTTGAGACTTACACAGCTCAAGATTTGGAGACATGGCGACTTGGCCAGTGCTAATATCATCTAATGTCAAGTGTTAACATCTTGTTAAACCCTATCATTTGCTGGTTGCTGGCTATTATCCCCTATAATTAACCATTATTGGCCATAGTTAACCATATAAAATCCCATGGTTTCCCATGGTTAACCCCATCATTTACCATTAGCATCCACCAATTTTCCTTAACCCTGACCTTTCTTAACATTGACGTTTCGCGCCCAGGCCACGTGCATCACCAGCTTGAAACACAAGTGCGGGTCCTGCGGAAGGGGCAGCATTGGGCGGCGTTGGTCGGCGTTAGGCGGTGTTGGACGTAGCAAAACTCGCGTGGGGGCCGTGGGTGCACCGTGGGCCTGTTGGTTGGTGAGTGCTTGGTTCATAGTCTCTTGAATTTCTTCAGCACTAAGCCGGGTCAAGGGTTTACTCCCTAATGAATTGATCAGCTTCAGCTTTTGGATTCGCTGATGGATCCTTGGTGCTAATCATCGATCATGATGACTCATGATGACCCGATTTGCCACTGACTCACTATGGTGAACCACTACTATCATTGACAGAACAAAGTGATTGAACATGAAATGATTGTCCAGTGGATTTACCTAGTTATACCATTTTGGATCCCACTCAGTGTGACCAAGAATCAGATATCAAGTTGGGGTGACAAAGCACTGCCGAAGACATGCCCATTGAAGATACCATGAATGGGGCCAATATCGTTGAAGGATGGAGCTGGAGGTGTCATAGTCGGTAAACAACGGTGAAAATGACAAACTATACCATTCTGATTGGTGGTCCCAACCCCATGAAAAATATGAGTGAACCAACCAACCAACCAATTGTTAGTTAATCCTGGGAAATTCAAAAAATGTTTGCAAGATTTTGAAACCACCAGCCAGCATTGTTGTTGATGAACCATGAATAAAACCCATCAACCAAAATGAAAGGTACAACGCTTAGAGCTCTTTGGGGGTTCGTGACTGTGAGGGCTTTCCCAAAGCATGGGAACCGCCGGCAACCGCCAGTTTCAAGGAGGCCGAAACCATGACATTTGCGGACAATGTCGCCCTGCCCGGAGCTTGATCTGCATGAGAATCATTAGGACATGAACGACCGTGAAAATCCCTACATCATATCTCCATTCTCAGTGGGTGATACAACATATCATTTGGGTGTTTCTCAAACTAAAGGACCCCGAAAAATGGTTGGTTTACTTGTGTTCATGGTCACTTTGGATGATTTAAGGTACCACTATTTTGAGAAACTACCATTTATCAACGTCCTGCAGCCGTGGAAATCCATCACCCAGGCCTTCAAATGAAGTTATGTAATGCTTCTATGCACCCAGCCCAAAGCAGCTCCTCTGAATGGTTGGCCAAATAAGGAAAAGTCTCATGCGAAGACCTGGGTACACAAGGAGCGGGCTCTGCGAATTCGCTACTGGTGGAAATCGCCATCGCTGCATGCGCATCGTTTCACCAACCAAGTTCAACATTTGGAGCTGTGGAAATTGCACACCGGTGTTTCTCAAGGAAAGGGGTGCCCCCCAAATCATCTAGTCTTAGCTGTTTTGATGGATAAACCAACCATTTATTGGGGCTCCCTAATCTTAGAAACCACCATTTGACGATAGATCACGAACCGACTCACATTGACCCCTCCTGACCTGGATCCACAAACGGCCAGTCCGCGCTGAATCAACCCTCACATGGAGTAGACCAATGCCGACCTCCAACGCCCATTCCCCAGTCATACATTCACAGCATATACAGTAATATGTTTGTACAAAAATCAACAAACACAAAAACACCTGCAAGTACGGGCATTTCTTGCATATGGTCACCTCCCATATGCAAAATATGTATGCAAATGGAGCCATGGTATCCATATGATCCTGTGCCGCCCAGCGATCTCATAAAACTTCGCGCACGTTTCTTGCTGAGCTCTGCATTTTCCTGCGCCGACGTTCCCTCGATCTTTGATCTCCCAGCAACTGTAAAATGTCTGAAATGGCAGGTGCTGAGGGTGTCTTTCCCTCCAATTTTCACAGTCACAGTGTTCCCAACCACCGCACAGCAAACAGTCATGGCAGCACCAAAAGCACGGCGCGTAGGAAGCATTCATTGAAATGGAGAAAACAATGCTTCTTGACAAAAAGGAATTCGGTATGATAAACGTCACTGACTGAGCAAAATGCATCAACTTTGAGGATGTGTGATTCATCTAAGTACAGCACAACCACTAGTAACTCAAAACTCATGAACACTATATTTTGCAAACAGTGTGCCAGCCATTCCCTCGCTGAGCAACGCTTGCTAGTAATGATTGAAAGCGGACCACCGTTGCAGGCCGCTATCAACCGTGGTCAAAAACCGTTGCCAAGAAGAATTTATCAACCAGAATCAAGTTTCCAGTATTATCAGCCATTATCAACCAAAATCACTCTCAAGATCTCTCAACCATGACCAGCACCTATCAAGCACGATAAACCATCATCAAAGATACACTCTGGCAAATTAACCTGGAAGTGGAAAATCCATCATTTATAGTTTCCCGCGGTTTCCTGAAAAAAAATGGTTTACCTAGTAAAAAAAAACACCTATCTTTAAACGTTTTTAGCTTCCAGGTTAGTTTGCCAACGTTGAACCAACCAAAACTCACCCTGGCCAACCACCGGGCGGGGGAGGCCGCCCGAACCCAAGCCACGCGCAGCAACCCTTGCGGCCTCTTCGAAGTCGACCCAATCCCGCCTCGGTGCCACGTCTGAGTGCTGTGGGTCAAGCAATGAAGCTACAGGGAAAACAACCTGGTGATGGGGGAACCAGGGGGACCGGCCGCCGGGTGAACTGACCCAGCTCGCCAAATTTGAGTTTGTCTAAGGAAATGTATAGACATGTTGCCTTCTCAAACACGTCAGTCATGAACGGCTGTGTGTGTGTCCAGGCTGCCTGTCTTGAAAAAAGTGCATTGCGAGAAGGGTCACCAGTAGCCAACGCTGTCTTAATTACTTGCATAATCGCATCATCCACAATTGTACCCTACATACATCATCAACAGAACGGTGAGGCATAATTTACCCTGACTAAGTATGATCAACCATAGCTGACAAGTTGACCGTTGATCATTATTGACCAAGATAAACCGATATTCATCACCATTAATTGTTGTCAATTAACCATTGAAAACTACGAAATAGGATGGCTATGATGGCTATTCTTCGTATTGAGACTTATTATTGGCCATGACAAATCCCCTGACCATTAGCCTAAGCACCACCGTGACCAGCAACCGGCGATAACAGTCCACGAAAAAAAAATGAAGACTACCAAACTCAAATGAATTATCAATGATTCACCATTATTGGCCAGTATTAATGCAAGCTAGTGTGTTAAATACTAACTGCGACCAAATATTAGCTCATTCTTAAAACATCTTGACCATGCAGCAGCATGAATCAACATGAATCATCAACATACATTAACCACGATATTACTCATCATTAACATACATTAACCATTAGCATTCATTTTTTCCTGCCACCCTTGGGTGATTCCCCGCTGTTGGTCGGGCCCCTGGAGTCGTGGGGAGGAACGGGTGCGACCCACGGGGCGCGGGGTGGCCACGCCCAGGCACGTCTGCGCGTCCACAAAGGCGTGACTGGCTTCGAGGCGATCGCTGATCCACTTGGAGGCCTCTCCGCAACACATGCTGTTAGATGGAGGTCACATAGTGGTTGATGGCGGTTAATAGTGTGGTTAATGGTGTGGTTAATAGTGTGGTTAATAGTGGTTCATAGTGTGGTTACTAGTGTGGTTACTAGTGTGGTTAATAGTGTGGTTAATTGTTAGCAATAATAGCGGTTGATGGTGGTTAATAGCGGTTCATAGTGTTAGTGAGTAATGGTAGTGATGAATTCATGGTGATTGTTGGTATAAATGGAGGTCACTAATATAGTCCTGAATGACATTCATGTTTACTAGTAGTGGTTAATAGTGTTGGTTGGTGATTGTTGATGATGGTTAGTGATACTTAATGGCTGCAATGGCAAGTGGCCATGGGTTTAATAGGGGTCATATAGGGTTCATAGGCATTTATGCTTAATCACAGGGGATAAATGGATAACATATGGTTAGTGATGGTTAGTGCCTGATGTTCTGATAATTGCCTACGGGATTTTAGGCACTGTGTGACTAGGTGCCAGTATGATGGTAATGTCGGCAAAAATGGCATCGCTAGTGGTGAATAATTGTAGTGGCAAATTAATTAGAAGAAAGAAAACGACTATCCAGGATATCATGATCACTAGCCAATGATCCATATGTAGCCACTACACAGTGGTCAATAGGCGACTAGTGCCTAGTGGTTAATTAGTTGATTTCATAAAGCAATCTCATCATGAATCCAGTTCTGATTCCTACAGGGGTTAATCATGATAGCAGCTTGCTGGATCGTTCATCAAAAGCTAATTGATGCGAGTTGACAATAAAACATTGGTTTATGATAGCTTGCTGGATCGTTTGCATTCTTGTTGGTCAATGGCTGGTATTGGATCACCATTGTATAATCCAACCAAAGGTGTTTATTTTTGACTGGCTCGTGGCCTCACTGGATACCACAAGCTTCGTGGTGCCCCAGATTTTTCAGCGCAGTCCAGCACACGGCGAGCTACGGTCCAGAGCTATGCGCAAGGTATGAGGGATAACAACCAGCAATAGGAATCACCATGGCCAAGCAGGTTTCGCCATGGCAAAGAAGCTGATTTTCTGATCAATTCTGGCCAAACATGATAATGAATGGTTGGTCATAATGGTTGATCATTACAATAAACAACAATAGTGTGGCCATCAAACCATGAATTAGCAGGGATCCAGGGATGTCCATTGGTAAGTGCTTGGGTTATGCACGGATTACCCATCAGCCAATGGTAGAAAATGGTTGACGATGGGGGTCATCAACAACAATAATGGCCGATAGTGGCCACTAACAACCAACCACATGGAAGATTTATCATTGATATGGTGGTTTCTCAAAATATAGGACCCCTTTGCAAACAAGATCCAACAAATGGAGGCGGGGTCGCCCAACAATGGATGGGAGCTTTGCCACCAAAGAAAGACAGGTCGCATGTTGAGCACCGTGCACAGCATGACTCCAGGGGTGGACTCCCCACGCCAGGGTCAAAGGTAGGCATGATGCCAATGTGTAAAACATATACTGCATCTAACATGCATAGGGATGCAAAGAGTGCATGTAGGCAAGGAGACACCAGAACCTATGTGAAACAGTTGGCGCTTCACGTGCTAGTTTCAGTTCCTGCCTCATCGTCATGCTTCTCTTTGGCCTGGAAAATCGCGGGGGAACCACGAAAAAGAATGGGCTTCTGAATGGTAAATTATGGTAAATTCATGTGAATTACAGTCAATAGCTGGTTAGTAGCTGGCAAATGATGGTTCATCATTCCAGATTGCACGGAATACTACTGCATTACTGCATCTCAAGTTCACTGAGTAGGACCATGATCTAGATCTCAAAGATTGGGGGGTATTTTATCCATGTGCAAATGTTTATGCATGTTTATGCTAGTTGTGAGTGGCTATGCTCAGCATGGGCTAGCTCACAAACCAAACACGACCAGAAACTGTATGTGAACATCCCACTTCTGATCGATTCTGTTTTTTTTTTGAGACGTGTGCGAAATAGATCAAACACTGGATACGTAGGTGGATGAACAAAGCTCGCAGGTGACTCCGGCATTAATTGGGTGATAAAGGGATGAATTAGGGACTTAAGGTAGACGCGATGCGATATTAGCCCTTGCTCCGCTGTACAAGTGAAACTGCCGGTTAAAACAAGATGTACACTTGGCTTGACATTCGAAGATCTAATCATGCTTCCCATGTCAGCCTCGTCCTTTGGATGTCAGAAGTTCTACGCAATCCCAAGTTTGATGTTCATGTGGTTGGAAGGCATCAGGCACCACGTCTAGGCTGAGCAGGTCGGAGGAAGGGGGTAATGCCATAGGTTTCTTCACCGCCACAGCGGGCCTGCTCCAGCTGTTTCTTGAGGTCCAAGATCTCTGTCTTCAACTCCTTGAGCAAAGCATCCTGCGGCGAGGTTGACCAACCTGGTTGGTGGTTGTAGCCAGTGCTGGTTGGCGAAGGATTAGGCAATGCGGGTCGATACATGGTCAACGATGGAGTTAATCAATGGTTCATCGTTTTGAACAATGGAGCAAGCCATGTAAAAAAAAAAATCATTGTCTACATAATGGCTAACAGTTTAGACACTGAACATGGTTTCAACTTTGCAACTGACCATGCTTAGTGGCTTAATCCACTGGTCAGTGATGGCTGTTCATTGATGGTGTCAGTCCCTAGTCTGTGCCAAAAATGTGGTTTTATCAGATTCCTATTTCTCTCCAGAACTTATGAATATTATGCTATATGTATATATACATATACCTAGACCAATTGCAAATATGAAAACAGTTATGTAAAGGATTGGTGGACAAGTAGTCTTCTGTGTGCTCAATGACTCAATAGCTGTGACCGACCATAAAAAGTACACAAAACATGCATACCTGCATTTAGATATGTTTGATGTAAAATAAATGTACGTACACGTAAAAGAAAGAATCTAATAACAATAAGATATATAATAGTACACAATGATGACCAATTACCCTTGTATATTCGCACATTCGATACATGTTCTTGAAAACTCACAAGTAACTGAACAACCAAGCAACCCTGGTAGCCCTGAGGCGTGTGTGAGAAACATTTTGCGGGTTCCTGTTGCAGCAGCCATCCGACTTGGTTTAGCGGTGTGACATCATTGCAAGGTGAACTGAGTTGTCGTTGTTGATCATGGTCAAGTGTGCTTCAAGATTGTTTCAAAAAACGGCTTGAGATTGGTTGCAATTCATCATGATCAGTTTCGAAGAACGTTGGCAGGTCACAGTTAACGAAGACTTTGGTTGTTAAAGCTGATCTCTATGCTTGGTCACGGTCACAGTTGATGGTATGACTGGTGATATTGACTGGCAACCACCTCGCCAAATCATTACCACCGAGATGTCAAAATAGAGTCTGCTTTTACTGTTTCAGTGACTTCGTCATCTGGTCTGCTCCTTAGATATTGTTTGACTTGTTTCATTATGAACCCAAATATTGGCCAGGTAATCCTCAGCCCTTCTCACGACCACAATCGTACTAAGTGAACATGTGTCTTAAGGTCCGCCAGCCAGTCACCATCACCACGGTATGATCAAAGACTGGTTGGTGGCTTAAACAGTTTAGATTTACAACCCTACAAACCCCTATATAACCACTTATCCCCACTTATCCCCTACTGTCCCCTATCATTAACTACTACAACTCCCTATAAAGCCACCAAGCAGTCGATCATTTTCACAGCATCGTTCGCCAGGCAGTATGGGTGTGTGCTCACCAGCTCAGAGTCTGCCCAAATCAGTTCGGCCCAAGTCGACTTTGGACTTCAGTGGATTCCTAGGCCGCAGTGCCAACAACGGCAACAAAGCAGCAGCCTTCTTGAGGAAGTGGATATATGGAACAAGCAATGTGGGTTTATTGCCAGCATGTCTGATAGTTTAGTTGGTTTAGCACTTCATCCTTGCATAATTATGCATATGTTCATGTTCTTGAAGGAACTTGAATCTCTATGACGCTCCCGCCCGCGCCAACGAACTTGCAGATTCTGCACATGTTCGCTCCAAAGACCAACAGTTGAAATACTGGTCCGTGTATGTCCGCGTTAGCATCGTGTGCATACAGTGCATGGATTCAAACATCTTACGCGGTGTAGCTTTGGGTGTTTACAATTTCTGCATTCCTGGTCCCAACGGCTGCACGGCAGCTGCCGCCAAGGAGCCAATACTGTCCCAATGAACCCCGCATCTTGCTCAGCAACTCCATCTGTCGCAGTCACAGCTTGTCGCTTCATTTTTTGGGGAAAACTGCAAGCTGCAAACTTCAAACTCCCGTTTTTGCTACCATGCCTTTGTTTCTCCATCAGTTCTCATTAGCGGTAGGGCGATGAACAAGGGACCTCATTGCAAATGCCAAAAAACTGAACTCAAAGAACGCAACTGATCATGACAGGCAAATACAAAAGGAACATGGTTGAAAACCAAACACCAACATGGCAGCTTCAAAGGGCATTAAAAAACAAGATGAAGCCAACGAACCCGAATACTCACACTCTTGGTCGGACTCTCTGGGTAAGACACTCTTGGTGAGACACTTTTGGCAAGACACTCTTGGTGAGACACTCTTGGTGAGACACTTTGGGCAAGACACTCTTGGTGAGACACTCTTGGTGGGACACTCTTGGCAAGACACTCTTTGTGAGACACAAATTGTAAGACACTCTTGGTGAGACACTCTTGGTAAGACACTCTTGGTGAGACACTCTTGGTGGGACACTCTTGGGAAGACACTCTCGGTGAGACAGTCTTTGTAAGACACCCTTGGTGAGACACTCTTGGTGAGACACTCTTGGTGGGACACTCTTGGTGAGACACTCTTGGTGAGACATTCTGAGTGAAACACTCTTGCAAGACACTCTTGGTCAGACACTCTTGATAAGACACTCTTGGTGAGACACTCTTTGTAAGACACTTTTGGCGAGACACTCTAGGTGTGACACTCCTGGTGAGGCACTCTGAGTAAGACGCTCTTTGTGAGACACTCTTTGTGGGACAGTCTTGGTGAGACACTCTTGGTGGGACACTCTTTGTGGGACACTCTTGGTGAGACACTCTTGGCAAGACACTCTTTGTGAGACACAAATTGTAAGACACTTTTGGCGAGACACTCTTGGTGGGACACTCGTGGCAAGACACTCTTTGTGGGACACTCTTTGTGAGAAACTCTTTGTAAGACACTCTTTGTGAGACACTCTTTGTAAGACACTCTTTGTGAGACACTCTTTGTAAGCTCTTCTTGGTGAGACACTCTTGGTGGGACATTCTTGGTGAGACACTCCTGGTAAGACACTCTGAGTAAGACACTCTTGCAAGAAACTCTTGGTGAGACACTCTTGGTAAGAGACTCTTGGTGGGACACTCTTGGTGAGAAACTCTTGGCAAGACACTCTTTGTGGGACACTCTTTGTGAGACACTCTTTGTAAGACACTCTTTGTAAGACACTCTTTGAAAGACACTCTTGGTGAGAGACTCTTGGTGGGACACTCTTGGTGAGAAACTCTTTGTGAGACACTCTTTGCAAAACACTCTTGGTGAGACACTCTTGGTGAGACACTCTTGGTAAAACACTCTTGTGGGACACTTGGGACACTCTTGGTGGGACAGTCTTGGTGAGACACTCTTGGTGGGACACTCTTGGT
>VSDK01021435.1:4562-51538 GCA_009767595.1 Symbiodinium kawagutii
ATATATTTATATAAATATATATATATATATATATTTCTATTAGTAGTACTACTCCATAATTAGCTTTTCAGATTTACGCATATTATACTATATTTAAACATATATATGTGTATATATATATACATGTAAATCTGTTCTGATATTTTTAGTGTATATATATATATATAAGTCATTTATTTATTTATTTATTTACAATTATGTGAATGTCTTTTGATATTTATAGTATGTTTTCTGATTTAGATAAATAAATAAATAAATATCCATATATACATTTAATTTGACATACATACATGTCTATTGTATTGCTTTGTTGATGTGTACCTGCAAAGGTTACCTGGCTAAAAGATATCATGATCCTGCATCCATTCGTAGCGTATAGCATGCTATACACAGGGTGGTCATCCACCAGGCCAGTGTCGGGTGTGCGCTGATCCAGCTGTGTGAAGGTGCGCGACCGCTGGAAGATGCATCTTGCCACGGGGATTGTGGATGAAGATACCACGACGTACTGGAGCGAACGCCGTCGAATTTTTGGAATGGTCAGAATGGTGTAGGAAATATATCCATTGTGGAGTTGTGGAAGTATGTTTCGGCATATATAGAGCATTGATGGGTTTGTAGTTTGTTCCTGCCATTGCCATGACTGAACCCAAGACAATTCGTCGCGCATAAGGGTGTCAGCTAGACATTGGAAGACCTGATTGAGTTTTGCGAAACCCGGGAGCATTGATTCGGAACATGTGGACTTCAATTGTTTCACAACGATTGGATTTCAAATGATCAACGTGCAATGCTGTGCAGAGTTCTTTACCCCATAGTTGGATGTGTATCCCCAGTCAACCAAACACGATTAATTGGGTTATAAGCTACCTTATAGGGGTTATATCCCAGTTATAACCCCAGCTGCACAGCACAGTAGCCATGTGCCCAGGTACTACTTCTTCCTGAAGATGCTGTCCTCTCATCAGAGACTGGTTCTCAGTGTGTGCTGACACCTGCGTAGTGGCTGCACAGTAGAAAGGGCTGGACCTAATGTTACCATGATATGGGTCTATATGCCAAAATAGGGTAGCCAATACCCCACCAAAAAATAATCATTTTACCAGGAAACCGTTGGTTTTGGGGTTGCCAATATTTTGGTACCTATATTGCAGTGTTCGATTGATTCCGAAATGTCTTCACATGATGTTCATTTCTATTCCTTGTGCTTTGGCCCAACTGACACAAATCACAGGATTGAAAGAACTCATTTATTTGGCGATGCAGCAGTGCGTGAGGTCAATCCAATCCAATCCGGACCTCACAAAGTCTGACCGGCAGCAAGATAGTTTGCTGTTCTAGACAACGCGCGCCAGTATCCGCGCCACAGTTTTCAAGATTCCATCACCTTCGCATAGGTCCTAAGCAGTTGGTTGAGACCCTGGCCATATCATTGCGTCGTGCCCGGGATCGCCTGTTCTTTCCATATCATATGATTGTGTGTCCTCATCAGGACCTGGGCTACGAACGCAGAGGATCCACGAACCCATCAGTGACTGGTGATGACTCATGGCTTAAAGAAGCCATCTATCGGACCATGGCGTTAGTGCAAAATCTACTAGCACTGTTGGATATGCAGCTGTTTAAGTGGTAAAATGTCGTATAGCAATCGTGAACAACCAAGAACCTGCATTCTGATACGGGTCGAAAGACCCCGAAACCTGAGCCATGCTGTAGAGTGTGAGAGTTTGAGCCAAAACTAGTTACTCTGTGGTACATTCTGTTACAAGTACAAGCACCATGCCCCTAAAAGGACCAATTCGGGGATAATTTGCGCGACCGGTCGGCTGTTTTAAACAGCTGCTGTGGTTCTCATCTCTGGGAAGCTTCACTCTTTGAAGACTGAGGCATGGTTTGCACGGTGGTGTCCCAATACCTCTGGCTCCCAAGAGAGAAACACAGGCGATCCATCGGGTGAGCGGTGTCCAATTTGACTTGGAAGTGTCAAGCAAGAGCTGGTGCTTGATGTTTGGGATGAACATTTGCTTGTTGAACTTCGATTCGAGCTGATTTTGATTCACTGGGTGACGGGGGAACGTGACAAACCTTCCATGGGTAATGGCTTTTCTGACCTGACACGAGTTTTCTTGTTTACTCTATCATCCCCTTGTGACTTCCAAAGGGCTTTAACCCCACTGAAAATGGTGAATCCTGCAAAGACATCTGGACTAGGCTTTCACACTTGTTGCGTAAGTCCTGCGCCCAAGTTTCGTGGATGTATGTTTTCGTTGGTTGCTAATAATTGATATGTTTCAATGCATGTTTTATAGTTTTTCATCTAAATCTCGAACATGAGCTACTACACATGTTTGCTCCGCACGTTCCATGTAGAATTCTTCCTTTGCCACTACCGTAGCATTCCATGTTGTGGGAGATGCAGTGTGAACAGGTTTCGCGTTCAATGATCAGAGTGGTGACTACCTCATTATATTGAAAACGGGCAAGTACCAAAAGGGACGGGTGAAGCTTTTTGTTGAAACCATTGTTTCAATGATTGAATATAGGTTTGATTTGGAAATCATTTGAGATTTGTTTTTTCTTCCACTCTGATCACGGTATTTTGTTGAGGGTATGTCACTGCAAAAGTGTTCAGTCATACACCTGTTAAGGTCACCTGTTGTCACTAGGCAGCTGCTTCCTTTGATGTTGTGACATGTTCTGCAACCTTTCAACTCACCAGAACCACTCCACCATGGGCTTTGGAAACTGCTTCCGGGAGATGGCACCAGATTTTCCATGAATTTGTGGGTGCAACGATCCAAGCTGCAGGACCCAAGTTGTTTCGGTCATGGACGCAGGCAGGACCTGGGCGACGAGGTCGAGATGGAGATTGTTCACGATCTGACGACCCATTTGGGACTGCAGATTGAGATTTCAGCACTCCAAAAATAGATGGATTTTGAGGTGGTCAATGATTTGCACACAGCCAGATGGTGAACATTGAACATGGGATTGTGAGCTATGAACGCAGTTGATTGATAGTTTAATGTCGTATGTCATAGCATAGAAATATGAGGTATTGGGGTCCATAAAGACATCGTGGTCAGTCATGCATGTTTGGAATTTGATTTGTTTGTGATTCAAACTTTGTTTCGCCAAGCATGATGCGTTTGTTTTGCAAAAATATGTCCAGGTGCACCGATTGCAGTACCGATTGTATCCGATCGTTTTTGCAAGTGTCCTTTTGGGGTTGGCCGCAACTTGTTTGCGCTAGCAGCCATTTCTGTGCAGTTGTGACATGGGACAACATCCCTTAAAGTTTACACTCGCTTCATGTTTGAAGTGACTTCAGTTCATCGCTTTGATCCCTCAGTACACCCTATGAGGTTGTCCATAAATGGTGCTACCATGTACTACTGACCAACCATCCAATAAAGAGCAGTGTTAGTAGAACACCACCAGTTTTGGGTGTACCCCATTTTTAGACCAACCCCGTGGCTGTCCATCATTGAGGGGCCGTGGCTACCAGTTCGCGCCTCGACTCGCGTCAGTTGGGAGAATTGCTGTGATCCATATGCCTTTGGGCCTGCTGGCAATCAGGACCGGTGGAAGTGTGAAGTGTTGCGCAGGGTGTCTCTTTCAAAGGTGATGGAAACGAACACAAATCAGATACCCACAACGAACGAGGAAGTTGCTAAAACCCTCGGCAGAAAGTTCAATCTTGATGGGAGGGTTGGCTGTTGATTCCATTATTGGATTATATTCTATAATTTCTTTGTTCCTTATTTGGGCAGTCAGTGTCAGCCAATGACTCCATACAATTGTTTTTTTCGGATAGGTTGTCACCGTTTTGCGTTGAGCACCATTCAGTCATTGAAAACAGCTATGTTTTTGGGAGAAAACCGACCCTGTGGCGCTGCAATAAGTGATTGCCGCATTTTGACCTGCAAGTCATAGTGTTCTTGTCAGTAGGAAGCTCCTCCACACGCGGGTATTTGACATTGCGCTATGTGCCCTTCAAGGAAAGAGATCATTCACTTGAAGTCTACCCCTGCGTGATAAACCCAATAGCTCCGAGTGGAACTTGATTGATTAAGTACCAATTACCAATATAATAGACCAAATGTTCATGAGGGTCAAGGCCTGCGCCCAACGAGCAAGGCTCATCTCTAGGCATTTGCTGGCGAGAAAACACACCAATACTGTGCTGGTAGCTGGTCAATTGGCATGAGTTTTGGCAAGTTATTACAATGTTTTTTATTACAATGATTAAACATCTTAATAGCCAGTTGTCGCTGGGGAATAGGCCCTATAGGCTATTATATTCATGTATCAAATATACTATTCATCAATCTTCGTCATATGTATGAAAATGGCTATTCATCAATCTTCACCTATTCATAGTTTTATTATTGTATCCTTTATTATATTGAATAGGATCAATAGAAAGTTCCTCATCATCTTTATATATCACATCAAACAACCCAGCACCTATTCATATAGACAGTATCCAGGTGGTGGGCTGTGATGAACCGTTTAGGCACTCGTGGTTGGCCACAGTTCCTTGCTTCAGCCGCAGGAGTGTTGGTTGCATCTGGCCTTGGAGGAGCACGGAGATCTTCCAGAGGTGGCTGATGGGAGGACGGTGGTGACTGAGAAAAAGATGCTGTGGTTAGCCGGTTGTTTAGCAGGTTTTATGCAATTTTATAGTTTGTTTTGCCTATATATTTATTCATATTTGCCAATGTACATATATTTGTATACATATTTATATATATATATATATTTGTATATGTACAGTAAGTAGCAACATATCATATATGAATATGGTCACTTACAGTTGTTTGTTTGTTTGTTTGTTGGTTGGTTTGTTTGTTTGTTTGTTGGTTGGTTTGTTTGTTTTTGCCGAAGGATGATGATCAGCTTCAAATATTTTTCTGATGCCCAATTGGTTGATTGAATGTTTTGTGCCTCCAGAAGCAGGTCTGAATACTGTTCACAGTTCAGATGCTGCTCATCTAGTTGGTCCCGTTGATATTGTTTCCCCATACTTAGAATGGTTGGTTGGTTGATTGATTATTTTTTCATAGGGGGTGTTCAACCACCAACCAGTCATGCCTTGTTCTTGTTGGAAAAATCCGATTGTGAAGTTGCCGAGGTTGACTTGGACGCGTACTTTGTGAGATGCTGCCATGCTGGAAGTGGAGAATGGAGTTGAAAAGCGGCGGTTGGCAGGGCTGAAACAATTGCGAAAATCATATCAAGAAGTTGTTTGCCTCGACTGATTAGTGGTTGTTAGGCAGTTATAAGTGCCTATCCACCTCTTTGATTATCTATCAGGGGAATTCGGACAAGTATAAATTCCCGAAAATGATCAATCGTTATGAACATATTTGACTACGAAGTGGTGATACAATATCAAGATATCATATATCCCTCCGGTAAACGATGGGCATTATTATGGGTGGCTACCATCACTTCTGTGAGGGGATAGTGTCAAAAAGTGCCACCATGTGTGTACTGGATTGTTTGATGTTTCGGAATTTTCTTGCATCATCATATTAGAGACAAGCGGCGGATTGCACACCATGAAGGTGATGGATGGGGATCGCAGTTTTGTTTCATTGACTGTATTGGATTATCTATGACTGCTAAGATAAAAATGAAAGCCTTGGACTACTTGTCATCCTTATCACTGATTGAGCTCAAAAAGCAATCATTTCCAATCATTTCCAGCTTCTAATTGCCCCAATTGCCTTCGTAATCAGAAGTCAGTTTCAGCGTGATATTGCACATGGTTCGTAGATCTTTATTTTGCTGGCCATTGCAACTTGAAGGAGGGCTGGACGGCTGGGCCCGGGGAGGAGTGCCTTGGGCGTTGTAAAGTTGCCGAACTCAACCGTCATGGCAAAAACTTGTGGGTGTAAAAGCATGCCGGTGTACAAGCATGTTGGCGGGGAGAAGCTTGGCGGCCGTGGTCAAATGTGGAGGAGAAATCAGCCAACACTTGGTGGAAATGTATTTTGCCTGCGTGGGGTGGTGCAAGCGCCAATGGCAGCACAAGTGCAGGGGCAAAAGGCGGTGAAGCGGAGAAAGAGGACGAGAGGCAAGAGGAAAAGAAGAAGAGGAAAGGACCAGAGAAGAAGTTGACTTGGCAGGAGTTGAGCCCTTGACCCTTGGTGTATATATGTATATATATATATATATATGTATATTTATATTCATACGCATTCTTTCTGTGATTACATATATATATATATATATATATATTGACCATATTGATATTGTAGGTACGGGCAACGTTTTTGTACTTACTTGTTTGGAGGCTGACACCACTTTGCCCAAGACCTCTGCAGTGCTCTTCGATGAGCTCGAAACCTCGGAAGCAGCTGCCAGTGCCATGTGTTGGTGGTGTATCATTTATGGATACCACTGTAGATTAGTTGGTAGTTGAAAGTGGCACGCATAAACACTTCCCTTGGAAGAGCCCCAGCTCTTTACCCTTTCGGTGAAGAGAGCCCGAGTGCAGTTTCTGCAGGCGTAATATAGTGATATATCTATATACTATATATATATATGTACATTTACATACCTGATATGTGTGGTTTCATTGTTGATATATGGTTTTTTCTCTGTAGTAGTATAATTTGACTTGTAGATACAGCTTTAAAACATATGTGATGATATAATCTTTACATGTATATGTATATGTGTATATGTATATGTATATGTATATATATATAATATTTGTATATATATATATATATATTCATATTTTTTATATATATATATATTTATTTATTTATTTTTATACATACATATTTATATATTCATAATCACGGTACATGTATTTACAGGTTGTCATCATGCATATGTGTACACACTTGCATGCAAATGCATTTGTTGGACAATCAAATCAATGATGCGTGTGATAGCCGCTGCTGGGAATCCAATCTTACACAGGAGACCAAAGCAGGCAGAGATGGGCCATGTTTGCAAAAAGGAGCTTGCAACCAACACGATAAGCGAATGGTAGTGGAAATGATGATAGAGCACTGTAAGATATAAGCAAAGGATTGTACCAGAGGTCAGCAATGTTTTGTTCTGATCTTACTTTTGTTTATTGGTTGGTTGGTTTGGAAGGTGCCACATGGGTAGCGTGATATAATTAGGCAATCACAGGAGAAATATGGTGAAGAGTCATGAATTTTCCTGTAACGATAGAAGCTTGAAACCTAATAATGTTGTTTAACCATTCATGTTTAACACCTAGTTTTTTTTCAAATAGCATTGATAGTGGAAGTTTGATTTAAACACTTTGACTTTGAAACCAACATTCCTTCCAACCACCTCGCAAGTTGTGACAGCATGTTCCCCACAGTATCACCCCACATGCTCGGTGGCGGATCCCGAGAAAGTTCCAGGTTCCACGAGCGTGGCTTGGGAAATGATCTGGCCCTGACGCTGTGCCTCCATGCGCAAGATGCTAGGCGTGGTCCCCATTGCATGGTTCCAAGCCACCAATATCAGGCATATGGCACGCCACTGTGATGATCTGTGATGCCTCAATGGAAGTGGTTGATCATTGGGTGTGCCATGCTGGTGAAATCGCTGCTCAAGAATTCAGCTCTGGATCGCCAAATCCCACTGGCAACTCTCGCCATCAGGCGCCAAAAGGGGCTGCCTGAGATGCGAATGGTGGCCATGAGTCAGTGGCTCAACGGGTTTTGTGGGGCCACACCTGGAAAACTCAGGGGGTGATGTTGGTTATATGGTCATAATTAATTGCTGCTTTTTGGTGATGACTTGCAAAATAAATGATGATTATTGATGAGATGCTTCGTGCTACATTCCGCTTGATGTAATTGTCTATCGCACACAATGTTGATGCCAGGAATCTCATCAGCCCCCGTCATCATCGTCGTCATGGTTATCAATTGTGAACATTAAGCAACCTTAACCACCCCAAAAAAATGATTGAACGTTGGGACCTTCATTTAACATCATTTAACCACCACCACGCATCATAGATGTTCCACATTTGTGTCTATAGGCGCGTCACTGTAGGCGCCACCTTAAGCCAGCGAGTGGCGGATCGGCACGAGGCCCAGGAGGGCCGAGCCAGTAGCCTCGCTGAATGACTGTGATACGAGTTGTCCAAGTGACCTATGGTGATTCTTGAGATCTATAGTGACACTAGTTCAAACAAATGTACGCCGTTTCTCAATATAGGGAACAATTCAAAGCTTTGAATTGTTTATGGTCGATAAAGTGAGTGATAACTGGGGGGTTCCCTGTTGAGAAGCACCCCAAGATAGGTGCGAAGATGTTGGTTACAATTGCAACTGATATTGACAATAGGGTGAAACAAATATTGACCAAGAATAAATTGGTATAACAACAGTTGCAAAAGTGGAAACTAACAACTAAAGGTGCTGATAGCTGCTAAGAAATATAGCTAAATAGTGCTTAGAACTCACGGTTGTAACACTACACTACATAACTAATTATAGCTAGTTAAGTAGATATTGGACAAATGTTTAGAAGACATGGTTTTCATGAAGTAACCAACCGGCTGACTACCTGGCCAGCAAGGTTTCAAAACGATGGTTTGTGAAGTCAGGAGTTCTACTTGTCGTCAACATACCACCCGACCCGAATGTGTGCAGTGCCGCAGTGCTACTTGGCTACCAGAGATTAACAACCAAAGGATAGGAGATCGTGAGTGTTTGAAGTGTTTGCATGGAGCACTTCAGTTATTTGGGCCCTGGCAACGCAAAAGTTTTACATGCCGTGTCTTTGTAGACGAAGAAACGTGTGAGATTGTTCATCAGAAGGTACATACTGCACTATCGACGTCTAATGACCATATGCCATTAGTTGAATGAGTAGTTGATTTCCGTGTCTTTTCTTTGCCGGTGATATCACACATCGGTGTAGCTTATCTTTGCCAGGAGTATCCTATTGCGCAGGGTACCCTTGATTCCAGACATAGCCACACTTTTTGTGTTTCGAAGACATCCTCTTCCTTGACTATCATGAATCATCGATATTCCTCAATATTCTGCTTGGTGTCACTAATCATCAGTTGGTGTGCTTTATGCGGTCCAGGCACAAATCTAGGGTTGTCCTACCTGGTAGCTTTCTAGCCTGCATGAAACATGGACAGTGCAATTCTTGGCAACGCATTTGTGCCATGCATATCCATTCCTTTGTTCGAACATGATGTACCCCCATAGTCGCTTGCTTCCCATGTCGATGGAGAAGAAATGAAGAGATGTCGAGAGAGAGAGAGAGAGATGTGCATGTGCATGTGTTACAGATAGGAACATTCCCAAATGGCAGTGGGTCAAAACCCTGTACCCCTGGTTCCCCATCATTCGCCATTGTTTTCCCTTTTGTTTTGTTGGTTGTTATCCCCCATTATTGGTTGGTTAATACTGACCCATAGCCAAATGCTCTGTGTTGTTCGAAAGGCTCCGGGATGGTCGAGGTTGGCTGGATCAAGGGGCAGGCGCTGTTCTTGTCCAACTTGAAGCCCCAGGCTCTCCGAGTTGTTCGAGGGCTGTGACGTTTTGCGGTCTGAGGGGCGAGCGTGGGACCCCAAGCCAGGATGGTGGAAGATGCCAAACACGGGAAACCAACAAAGATTGGTACTGGTCGATCCATGTCAAAAGTAGTTTAATCATGAAGAGCTTACGATGTACCACTTTTTCCACCAGATATGGGAGGCTATTACTGTGGATCTTCCTCCATACCGGTATGGCCTTGGAGTTGATGAACCAACTTTGTTTTTGCCAGCAATTTCTGCCACAGGTATGATTTGGTTGGCAGTTTCATGTTTCCATTCCCTGGATGTGGGTGCTGAAATGCCTTTCTGGGATGGGGAACATGTGACCAGCTGCAGAAACACATCCCCATGGTTTGTTCTCTCGGAAGTCCTGGGTTACCATCTGAAAATCAACGTGCTTGTAGGGGAAAATGTCCAGACATGATGGTTGATCGCAGAGGTTTCATGGAGGGGGCCCTGCTCATCCTCTTGCATGTAAACCTGCTTGTGCCTCCAAGTTTGTCCATTGGACCCCATCCAACTAGGCAACAACCAACCAACCAATCCATGATCGTCGTTGGGGATCCAGCGCCATTGCTGATCAGGTTCAATGTTGAACTACGACATGCGGCGAAGAGCCGACGCTTATTGAGAGCCTGCCGGGGTTTTGAAAAGAAGGCCACGGATGGCCGGCGATGGCCTGGGTATCTACGAAATGTCCTTTGGATATTTTTGGATATTATTATACATGCATGTATCATGTGTCATTTCCAGTGTGTGTCTATATATGTAGTCACCGATTATGATTTTGTGAGACATCATGAATAAATGGCATTTGCATAGCTATGCGGAGTGTCGCTGTAATTCTATGATCGCGCTGATTTCGATGTTTGAAACACATTGTTCTAATGTAGAACCATCCGCGTGCACCTTTAGCTTATCGCAGTGGAGACCCTGATCATGCTCTTATTGTTTTCACGATCATCTGGCTTTTGGTTGGGAGGGAGCGAGGCCAGGAGCCAGGGGTATCCCGCTCTACCCTTCTAGTGGGTTTGCCAGTTGGAGCTACCAGGAGTGGCCTAACCAAATGGTGGTTATCCATCGGTCACCATGTTTTATCATAAATCAGAACTAACCTTGACCATCAAAGGCCAATCTCCATCATTGAAGCTGAGGCCATCCATCAACTGGGCAGCCACAGGCAGATCTCGCGAAGCTTGTGGCTGAGGGGGCCTGCGAGGCACCCGCTCCGCCAACGGAAGATGTCCATCGTGGCAGACTATGAAGTCATCAATGTGTCACGTCGTATCCCCAACGTGGTTCATTCTCAAACCATGGAGGGGGTTACCCATCAACAATCATTTTTCAGGTCAAGAAACTATGCACCTGATGAATTTCACAGCAAGATGCGGCCCGGAGATCTATACAAAGAGCAAAACTATTAATTATGCTCTTAAGGCACATAATGAAAGGTCAAACATTCCATATGGTTTGATCGACCACCCTGCCACAATATCAGCAGGACAAATCTGCCTTTCGCGAAGTGAAACAGCATTCCTGTAGCTGGAATCCAATTAAATGTAAACACACTGCATGGGCTCTATGACAATGTCAGTCTCAAAAGCAACATACACAATTACTTGGTGGTTTAAGACATGTGTTATTTTCCCCAATATTTTAAGGATGCTTGATGATGGTTGGTTGAGTAGAGCCAATATTTTTGGGATGGCGAAACCAACCACCACCCACAGGCACACAATTTGGGCGGTATATCTAGGTGTACTATCACAGCACCAAGGAGCTGTTGGCCACACGGCTAGAACCATTGAATCGAAGGGGAGAGGCCTTTCCTACGGGGTGCTCCAAGGTGTTCCAACTCGTTTGCACATGTTTTTGCACAGCTCAAGTCGACGAGTCAACAGTTCGAACTTTGATCTCGCAAAGGCGCTGCAATGGACAGCAGATGATGGTTCGTCGTTGCCAGGACGGGGGAAGGTTTGAAGATGCAGCGGGACATTCTGGACTGAAACGGTGAAGTCCCTTAGACTTGTGATCAACAATGTGTTTATTTGCATGCAAGCAGCATTTCGCATAGCTATGCACACTGAATGTATTCATTGCCAACAGAACGGAACAACAGAAAAAGCCATTGCAATAGCTCAGAAGATGCAAATATATTGAGACCTGATGAGTCGTCCTCACTGAATTGATTCGTGAACAGGTATCTCTGTTGGCACATGTGGATCAGATTGTCTGGGATATCTTGCTTCTCAGGACTAGTTTTTGCACGGCGATGAAAGTCATAACCACTGCTCCTAGTTGTAATTCCCCAACTGTTTTTGTTTATGTGTGTTTTTAGGTGACGTTGGTTGCGTTGATGGTGTGACTAGAGACATTTGTTGAATTGGTCGGCTCTTTTGTGAATCTGAACACTATTGTCAGACGTGCTACGTCATACAGCAGCTACAGCATTTGTTGGAGGTCACGCGTCAGTCATGTCTCTAGTCTCAGAGCTCCCAAAGAGTTCCAAAGGAATGCAAACACAAAACGTGTGCCTAGGGGGAGACCTCAGTGGGAAGGTTTGCTGAACATGCATATCCCATGTATGTATCAATTTATGTATCAATTTAGAAGCATGAAGTATAATATGCGTGAAACAAGTAAAACAATTATTTGATCCTACTCAAACATATTATTAGATGATATGATGGCATGCTTTGGGCTGGCCAATTTCCTCAGATTCACAAAGATTCGAGAAGAGTCAACGGTTGATGCTTATGATATCTTGTGATCATGCTATTGTGTGTGTGACCAACCACGACACGGGACACCAGCAATGCTCGAGTTCAGTTCAGAGCATGCCAATTGTGCGATCTCATCCGCAGTTCGTCGCATAGAGGAGATGTTCTATGTTTTCTTCCTGGTGAGCCCGAGTTTGCGGTCTCAGTGTGCGATGTGTTGCCTGTTGCCAGTTGTTGTAAACGAGTGGTTGGTCTACCTTTCGATTTTATCAATCAATCCATTTGTTTCCCTACTACACGGAGGTTTGACTATATGCAGTTCTATCAAGGCACCACTTCTTCCGTGCATTGAAATTCAATTGAAGCAATCAAGACAAACTTTGTGAAGAGGACTTCTAAGATGCAGGTGTGACCTGTAAATTACTGACCTATGCTAGGTGTGGCCCTATATTAACGTGGCCTTTCCATGTTAGCCATGTCCGTCCACAGGGGGCTTGCCGCTGACCAGTGACCAGCACCAGCATCTCACAGCCTGTGGTGCACTGATTTTCTGGTGGCACCAGCCGAAGAAGTTTTGGAAGAAATGAGTGGGGACCAACGAGGTCCGGCATTATAATAGCATCAAGTGCAAAATCGTCCATTACTGCAAATGCTTTCTGGATTCGAACAGTATCCTCATGTATCCACATTGCGTTTTGCCTCAGCGTTCATTTGTTCTCAATGCCAGTGTCCAGACCTGATCCTTCATCAATTTCTCTGAGGATCAGAAGGTGCAAGAAAGAGTTGGAGGCATAGCTCGCTTCTCTTCATCACAATATTTGCATATTCATTTGACGTAGTGCTCCAAATGCTGCTGATTTGGCATCAATGCGCCACCAAATCCACCAACCAGAATTTCAAATAGATAAGCTCTGGTTTTCAAAACCAGAACAATGCATTACCAGCAGCCATGCCTGAAGCAACCGAATCAGCAGCAGAAAAGCCATGGTAATAGCCTCACCAGCTGTAGACTGATGGCAATCAACCAGCCCTGAGCAGCTATGATCAGGCGCGCGTGAGACGCTGGTCTTCTAAGGTACGCTGGTGGGCAAAGGACTCGTGGCTATGTGGTGATTTTCATGGCTAGCGTTGATTCCATGGTGAAGAATGGGGTTCTTACTGGTGATACAGTGAGATTCATGGCATTTGATGGCAGTTCACAGCATTTCATGGCTCTATAAATGCTAAATTGGCTTGCAATGACCAATGAGTTGTACGGGTCCCCACCAAAGGTACAGGTCATATCTAGTGCCACGAACAGGGAAGTGTAGGGAGGAGACGCCATGGAACAACTGTGGTGTCACGAGGTTAGTCAGAAAGTGTCAGTATCTGAAATAGCTATAAGTGAGCATTGATAATAGAAATAACTAACCAGGAGTGAGGACTACTAACTAGTTTTTATGACATACATACATACATACATACATACATACATACATACATACATACATACATACATACATACATACATTATATGCATCGACACATGAAATACCAGAAAGAACGGCCACCATAGCATTGCATTGAGTTCAAATGGCAGCAGGTACTGACAGCTACCAGAAGAAAAGGGAAACAACTGGGACATGATGTGGTTTATAAAACCCAGCTGGCTACCAACAGAAATCAGTGCTGCATCACGTATGTGTTTCTTTCAACCCTTGTTGCATGCTTGGGTTGGTTGCTCACAGGGACTCCCTATGATTACCCTGCGTTCATTCTGAAAAAATCCTAATCCATGACATGCACGGGAGACCATGATCAGTGGCTATGCTCCTCAATGGGTCTTGAAACTGTTCATGCACTTTGTTCATCCATTTTGCAAAGTGATACTGAAGATGGTTCTGATAATATGTAAAATCATATCTTGGACTCAAGTGTTGGTATCTTGACACGTTAAAGCATATCCTCAATGGCGCGTCCAAGAATTACACTCACATCTCTAGTCTCGATATCTTCATGAACATTGAATCTTCAGTCCAGTCTTCAAGGAGTCCTTGCTTTTGTTTGTTCGTTCATTGTTACTCATAGATATACAGAAGATGGACGGATGAATCATGTGGTGATCAACCATGAAGAAAATCTCGGGCAGTTATTCATAGCCATGGTGATACCTGCTAACCATCCAATAGTAACCGCTATTAATAGGGAAACTTCCAGTATTCGTCATCATGATGTCACCCTTGTTGGCGTTCCAATCGCCAACATGTACAGTGCAACTCGCTATACTTGAGGTGTCAACTGTCATTAACAACCATTAACCGCTAGCTTCTATATCCGGTCAACCTTATAGCAGGCATCATCACGGCATATATTTTCCCTTTAGCATGGTACCGTGGTTCTCCCGTATTCACCACTATGAGTTACCATTGATGGGTAAAAACATCACCATTGGCATGCATTTTGACCATTGACAAATGATCAGAAAGCCAGTGGCCATGAGTGAGGCAACCATTTCTCATCAGCCGGAACCCGTCAGTCACCCGGAAGCCACCCCTGAGTCACCCGGAAGTCACCCGTGAGTCCTCAGTCGTCACCGGCCTTCAGGCCCCGGCACAGACCCGCAGCCGGGGCTTCGGTGGCGAGGCGCGGCGTTGATCCATGGTGATGACCGGTACCCTGGGTGATACTGGGTGATCACTGGTTGGTGGTTTGATGAAGATGTTTGATGTTCACTCGTATTAAGAAATGACTGATTGATTGATTGATGGATTGGTTGGTTGGTTGGTTGATTGATTGATTGTTTGTTTGATGGATTGGTTGATTGGTTGATTGATTGATTGGTTGACTAGTAGTTTTCATAGGGGTTGAAACCAACCAGATAAGGTTCGAGACACCTGCTTAAAATAATGGTTCTAATGATTCATGATGATTCTTGATGATGAATTGTGATCCATTGGTGAAATATTGAACCATCAACAGTGGGGGAGCCATTCTGAGCCAGGGATAAAGAGGATCCCACTCAATCCTTATTGTTGTTCTTCTTTTTCTTGTTCTTGTTGCTTTTTGTGTTGTTTTTGTGACTCGTTGCTGCGGTTGCAACTGGTCAAGGTTCTGAACATTTTGAGCCAACGGCTCAGGAGCTTCATAGTTTCATTTGTTTGCGGAGAAAGTTGAACCATCAACTAACCATCAATCAACCACTAGTTAACCACTAATTAACCATGGTATGACCATACCAGGATTTTCCACAATGATATGGACTTGTTGGCATTTTACTTGAGCCCAAGTTGCTGACTGTCTTCCCACCAAGATGTATCTTGCTTGTGTTTGGTCGGTCTAGGAGTACCTAGTGGCAAACCATCCCACTGCCTCCCATGTTGCGTGTGGACAGGGTCACGCACCATCCACCGGATATCCACGAAAAGACCAATCCCAGGTGTCCTATAGTTGGACTCCTTCAATCACAAGCTGCAGTGAAACGCCATACCAATCCCAAAGGGAGCGACTCACAGAGGAGTATCTAGGTGGGTATGCATAATCGCAAACCACGCCTTAATGGTGCATTCACCAAGTGTGCAATGGTAGCATTCCCCATCAATAGCCGGATAGGTGTCGGATAGGATTCCAAATTTGCTCCTCAAATCATCCGAACTCTATCGCAGGCAACAACCTCCAAAGAAGTGCGGCTTTGATGCATCTCAGCATGGATCCAGCACCCTGTCACATTTGCATAGTCCCAGGTAAAACAGGTGGATGAGGCAAAGTTCAAAGTGCATCAACATGTTCAAGAGCATACCTTCAGCACATATGAAATTTGTACTGTATATACATACAGATGTACATATGCATGCATTTTTATAGATGGATACACATACATACATTTACATAGACATTGTCGACATGAATGATTTGATTCGGACATAGATTTGCCTGTGCACATGGAGCATTTGCATATACCATTGAACAACTGTAACTTGTTATTCTACATAGAATCATAAATCGATAGATAGCTCACTAGTATTTGTATCATCGTTTTTAGCATCCAACAACCATTTGTAGACCATTCAAAGTCATTTCAGCTGTGCAACCCCTCCATTGCAACATATCTGAGGCGGGGTCCTGTCGATGTGTTGCCCTTGCATGGGTCCTTAGATGCTGAGGTGGGGTTCGGATGTGGTGCCAGGTCACCGGTGATGTGGCTGCCAAGTGTCACAGGTCGAAGATTGTTGTGTTTTGGAATTTGTAAGGGCCAGCTGCTTGGATTTGGAAGGTCAAGGAGCTGGCTGTTTCGATACTTTCGCCCAAAGCCGAGCTGGATTTGATTTTTTTCTCTTTACAGATTTGCTCCTGCTCCGCGAAATTGCAAAATATTTCATCAAAGCTGTGCTTAATTTTGCTTCGTCCGGCTCTAGGTTTCACTGCAAAACGGTGAAGATCATGACAAGATTCACAAGATGATCAACATGCAACTGCAAATTTTGTCAAGTGGCATGCGCGATGATTTTGCAAGGGTTTCATGTTTGGACACATTGCTAGAGAGGACATTTGCAGCCTTTTGCTTCCGGGGATTTTTGGTTTGATCTTGGTTTAAGAGACTTCTACATCTTGACAATTACACAACGCTCATGGCAATGTGTTGTAACCTGCGGCCATGTCTCACAAAATTATGTTCACGTGTTTGTCGGATACAGATTCTCAATGGTGTTCACATTGTAAACAGATGGTTTGCCCACTGCACGCAGGCAATGTGCAACATTATGATGATATCTGGTAAACCACGGATTATCGATGGTGCGATTTCCGATGAACCAACCAGTGTTTAATAAGGAAATGGTGGTTTCTCAAAAGAGGGGTACCCCCAAGTCATCCCATATCAATGAGAATTGGTACTAAACTAACCATTTTGAGGAATCCTTCGTTTGAGAAACCCCGAAATGTTGCCACTCAAAGAGTAGCAGCTGCAGTCACACCTTTCGGGTTCGTGCTAGGCGCAAGACCGTGCGGTGTTGCCTGGAGAGACTGGAAGGTGCGGGGGTTGTCGATCAGTGATGGCAGATAGTTGTTGCAAATGGTGGCAATGATTTGAACCATCAGAAACATTCTGTGAAAGATTGTGTTACTATTAATTGTGGACTGTGACCATCAAGTTTGATGGTTAGATATGGTTATGAGATGATATGATGCTTATTCATTTGATATCAATCGTAAAAGCTTTATCACAAATGATGGATGATCATTCATGTATTAGTTTATTTTTGGGTGGTTAACATCGTTCAGACGTTGATCGTTACCATATTTCCAAAATTATGATCTTAGATGATTAATCAACAATGATTGTGAATGGGCTTTATGAGGGCTTGTTAGCCATTTCGAATGATCAGTGGAGTGACAGGTAATTCATGTCCATTTTCTTTCTCCATCCCCCTGGTTGCTCACATCATGTTGAACATTACTGTTTTTTTGTTTGATGATTTCATGAGAGGGTTGATGAGTCAAAACACACAGATGACTCTGATAATGATGGGCTTTAATCAGATTTAATCATGGGAGTTAAAGCCCATTTGTGATCCCATGTTTCATCCCGATGTTCTTCCGAGTTCATGGGAGTCATTGTAGCAGGCTCCCACCATGGTAGGTCACAACGTGCTCGAGGCGCCATGGTGGCTCCGACCTCGGGGTTGCGACCTTGGAAAAGCCCAGGCGCCGGGTGATCCTGGCCACCAACGTCGCAGAGGCGTCCATCACGGTGCAAGGTGCGCTCATCAGAAGTGCTGAATGATGCTCAAATATTAAATGAAAAATGATTGATAGTAGTTCATCATGGCTATAAATAATGATTGATATTACTTCATGTTGATTATCGTTTACTATAATCATGATGAATGAAGGATTTGAATTATGGGTTTCATGATGCTGAATATGATGCTCAGTGGTGATGCGTCGCACCATGGCGACATGCCTGCGCTCAGGCGTAACCTCTGTGGTTGACAGCGGTTTGCGAAAGAGGTGGGAACGACAACGATCGCACGCCGCGGCGGTTGAGGATGTCGTGACTGTTGTTGTTGTTGTTGTTGTTGTTGTTGTTGTTGTTGTTGTTGTCGTTGCTGTTGCTCCTGTGATGACAAGTTGTTCAGGGCCTGATTCATTGGGCAGGCTGTTTTCATTGCAGAAAGCCGATGGCGTTTCACAACTCCAGTTGCAGTCCGTGCAACTCATCTCCAACCTGATCCCAAACGAAGTCCCAGAAACAAAGAAGTGCTTTTTTTTCTGTAAGTAAGTGGGAAGCAGTCTTGAATCCAAGCGCCAGCGGATTCCCGGGATCGACTTTTTTTCCTACGACATGGCAGTTTGTGTCATGGGTGGATTGAACGATCTGTGACTTACGACTGACCTTTGCCGCATGTGTTGCACCTTGTACGGCCGGCGAAGCCTGTAGCGGTGATCCCCAGGTCTGTTTTCGATCAAGCGACAGGGTTCAATCGCTTGGAGTTGGCCGGAGAACTCAGTCATGACCCCAATGCTTGGCACCATCCAGTCACATGGTTCCGATGTCGGGGAAAGACTCGTGGTTTGGGAAAGCCATGGGGGTTGAAAATGTCGTGGAAAGCCATGACTAGTAACTACCATCTGAACTGTAACTGTTGGTTTGGGAAAGCCATGGTTATTTAGACACTGCTAACAGTTGCAGCTCAGACGAAAGAAATCGATGATTGCAAGCGCCAATGGCGGCACATGGTTGGATGGCCGGCTCTTCTTGGAAAGATGGCGATGTCTCAGTTTTCTTTCTCCACCAGGATGGACTGCCAAGTGGACAAGACACATTTTGGAGTCTCATCCAAGTCTGGAGCGAAGCAAGCACAATGATGGTCAGCAAGCTACGAATTTTCTTGGGTGCGTACCATTGTTGTTGAGAATCCCACGACTAGGAAAACTTGATAAACGACATGTTGGCCAGAATATGTGCTCAGTATAGTTGTTTAATTCATGCGTGTCTTTCCCCGCAAAAAGGCGGCGTGTTTGCAAGCTTTAAATCTAAACTATCGAGTCATAGCCCAAAACCATGGCATGGAACCAGGTGGAACGCCATGGAACCCCGTGGAACCCCATGGAACCCAAGCCGCCATGGCTACATCCAATGGGTCACCCGCCGAGGCCCCCATCTCGAGCGCCTCTGCGGACCAGCGCAAGGGCAGAGCAGGTCCCTGCTGAAACGCTGGTGGGGAGGAGGGATGTGGAGAGGTCTACACTCGAAGCTTATGCGAAATGAATGGGATTGACATGGATTGACCTCCCAGATATCTCCACCATCATCAATCTGAAGCTTATGGGATGGGAAGATTACATGGGATTGATGGTGGAGATATGTGGAGATGATTGCTTCGATCTATTTGTAAGTTTCAGATCTGGGGGCGAATGCCATCGGAATAGGGTAGGGGTTGTAAGTTATTTAGAACAGCAGGGTGTTTGTTGTGCAGAAACCATCAGACTATGTATCTTGATTTCCCTTTTCTCTCAACAATCAAGATAGGATGGATGGTTGGATGAAAGCACCCGGCACAACCTTTTTGCTATGATCAAGAAGAACTTCCCTTTCAACAATCGGCTTTGAAGATTTTGAATCTGTGCTGCCAATCTATTGTTTCCTATTTTGGCGCTCCGAGGTTTGTTTTGATAGTTGTGAGCATCTATCTTCGGTTCTGAACCTGAGAAGGCAAGAGGAAAGATGATGAGAACATTCATGAAAAAACGATGCAGACACCTTCACGGCAAGTGGTGCCACGTGGACGTCAAGGAGCTACTGCTGAATGGCCACATGGAACAGAATCAACGCAAGTCATCACATGTTTATATATTTTTCCTGTCAAAAGTCAAGCCCCCTGGGCAGCCAAAGCCTAATCGCTACCATAAACCCCTGGGCTTAAGAACCACTGGGTCTACCCTAACCTGACCCGCCTTACCTGTAGAGGTAGCTGGGTCTACGCCATCCCAGCGCGCAGGAAGACTGAGAAATGGACTGTGCTTGGCTCTCAGACCTGCCCCAAGTGTCCTAGGAATCAGGTGATGCAGCATATTGAGGTGCAGCTACATGGCTATGGGTCAATATTAAACAGCCAATTGTAAGGGATAAGTTCACCAACAAAACTAAAGGGAAAACAATGGTGAATGATGGGGAACCAGGGGTACAGGGTTTTGACCCACTGCCACATGACGAACCTGTAAACACGCACGTCAGCCTGTGGTAGCACATGGATCACATGTGTTACATCCGAGGTACTACCGAGGTACGTAAGGTCACGCATATTCATATAATATAGTTTAGTTCCTACGGGGCTGAGCATTCACACCTAAAGTAAGCTCAAAACCATGTAAATTGATAGGGCACCCAAAAAGAACGCCAAGCCACTAAGTGAGACAAATTCAAAACGTGGATTGACCTTGGGAACCTGCTTGCGCAGCCACTTTGTAAGGTCTGAGGTATAATTCCAACGAATATCCACGTTTGACATGTTGGAGGAATCACGTTTTCGGACTGTATTTGTTCAGCCTTATGTAGCTGACTTGTGTACTAAGTTTCATATTTCGCTTAGGGGAACACAGACTTAAGACTTGCTTCTACACGGCCAAAAGAATTGTTTGTAATTGCTCACAAATGCACTGAATTCAGTTAGAGCAACCAGTCAGCATATAGATTCCTACACATTTATCATGGTGTGCTTACGCAGATGCCGCACGAACTCCCAAGGTCTGCGTCTTTGGGCGCCTGACCAAGAACTGCAGCCTGAGGATGTCGGGGATCCTGTGAAGTTGACGTCAGTGCTTTTGCGAGTTAGACACCCACAATGTCAAGGAAGTAGAAGCATGGGGAAAGTGCTTTCAGATGCATTGTGTATATTTAGACTGTCTAAATTTGTTTACATATATATATATATACTTCTATATTTAGTTTCATATATATATATGCTTATGTATATGTATACACTTGTACATATATACTTATATATATATACTTATATATATACTTTATGTAATATTTACCTATAATTACATAGATCAAGTACGTATTAACAAATATACAGTATATATAATATTTACATTAGATATTAGATATATATGTATATATATGTATACGATATATACATATTACATCATATAACGTATTTGCAATGATTTATGCATATGTGTTCATATCAACCATGCAACAGAAGTTGCTACACGTACTACGTACGCAAACAATCACGTGCACTGGTTCAACGATACCAATGATATGGACATTACATGACATGCATATAAGTTTCTAGTGGATACAAGTACCAAGCGTCCATTTCAGTGGTGATTTCAGTCCGTTGATGACATAGTCGGTTTTCATGACTGGCAGGACTGGCATTAGTCTGGAGGAATGATTGAATACCTCCAGCACTATTGGAGCAATTGTGTAGTTGAAATTGCAAGCTTTTGTTGAAGGAAGGTAAAGTGAGGAAGTAAGCCAGTCATTGTTTCACCTGTTTGAGTGGTTTTTCGCAGTTGGGTTGTTCTTGCTGGTGTCTACAGGCTGTAGCTGACACCGTAGGCAAATGATCATCACTGTGAAAAGCATTTAGTACAATAAACTTGCTGTCTCCACTGGACAATTGAACCGCAAGGGTGTGAGGGGCAGGCCGCGCTTTGTCAAGTGAGAGCAGTTTGGAAACTGGCACCTTTTGCTGCTTGGGTCAGTTCTGCTTGGCACGAGTTAAACAGACGCCGAGCTGCATCAAGAGTCAAGCGCAAATGTCACACATGTGCCAGAAATGGTAGGAAAATCCATAGGCAACCCCTACAATTGGTGGTTAAAACATGTTAAAACCATGGTTTCTCAGGTTGATTTTCCCATCAACCCGCGATGGTTGCCACCAGGTTCCCTCCATCAAAGAAGAGGACCTGACTGGAGCCCTGCTGCAGTTGCTGGACGTAGGGGTCGGGAGCCCAGTCGTGCTGCAACGGTGATGCTGATCATGTCGGATTTTGTCCGCCCAAAAGATTTTTTCAAACTCAAAGTGACATCATTTTGGAGAAATCCGAAGTTTTGTGTGCACCCGACCTTACGAGTTTTGGGTGGGACTCTTGGGATAAAACAGCTATGGTCCAAGGATCACAATGACCCTACCCGACCATCGATCGATCTGCGAATGCAGCTTGTGGCTGTGGCATCTATCGGGTTGTCCACCATTGGTGGTACTCCCCAACCACCCCCAAAGTCTTTTTGACAGGGAAACCACATGAAATCACCAATTTCTCCAGTAAAGCATCAATGGAGAAGGTCATAGCTACATCTATTGATGCATGTAATGCACCCCATTGCCAGACACCAATGATTGGATTCTTGAGATCGAGCCTCTCACCACGAATGCTTGAGGAACACCAGTGCTGATGAACCCACCAGTTGACAATGGGAGTCCAAAGCATAGAACAGCAGAAACACCATGTCCTGGTAGCGTCAGTAGCCATGGGCCAACCTTTGTTCACTTGGCCAGTTGGGTGTTATATGTATCATCTACCTATTTACTGTATTTATCGTTTGTTTGTCCACAAATGGAATAGGCAGATGGAACACACATGTGATTTTCGCCCAGCCTTTGGGAGATTTGCTGCTGCATCCTTGCATGATTTACAGTTGCTATGGTTTCTGTTGCTTCTATTTTCATCCCTGATGTTTATTCATCTTCTTGTAGTCCGAGCAGGTCTTACCCTCTTGTTGGAAGCCAAGCATGCTAATCCGTGGAGAGCATATGCTGGTCCGTCGAGAGCATAATTGTACCTGGAATGTTTTTTCTTGTCCCTTTCCAGATGATGGCGTTATTATGGGGGCTGGGCACCTTGTTCCTGTCCATTGCATCGTGTTGGGTTTTGGACCGTGTCTACATGCTCTTCCGATTCAGCAGAACTCAGGTTCCTATCTCCAATGATTTCTTCATCAAATCTTGATCCAATCCAAGCAGGGATTAACTTGAATCTTCCTATGTCCGAGGGATGTCCACCAAGCCGGGATTCAAACCACCGTTTTCGAAGCAACAAGCTGTTGATTGATTGATCTCATGTTTCCCAGTTTGTGAACATCCCTTGGTGGAGTTTCGGCAGCTTGTTCACGGTGAGTTCACGGTTGATGGCCTTTCAGGTATGCTCAAATGCACTCAAATGTTTGCAGGTTTGATTCAAAACATCAATGAATAGGTCTGAATCACTTGAGCCTCTAGCTTTGTGTAGCGTTCAGGTGGCTTTCAATGACGTCACAAATGGACGCTTGCGCTGGCTTGCCGGACTCCCCAGAAGCAGACGTGCTGGGTTTTGGGACTGACCATTAATGCACAGACTCTTGACTCTTGAAGCATTTTTGATGAAGCACATTAGATGATTCCATTCAAATCAAAAAATCCACATGGATTTCAGGTCCTACCATTTGTTCTTGGTGGCTCTTAACCACTATCAACCATGGATCACGGATATCATTCAACACCGATTTTCGAGCGCGTGCAACCTTTGGAGCTGTTCTTGCTACCAGCCGATGGTCAGTGGTCACTAGGCGGTGATTAAGGTAACATGTTTCTCGAAATGGGGTACCCCCAAATCGTCTATGATTAGAATCGTTTATAGTGTACTAAACCAACCATTTTGGGTGTCTTCTATTTTGAGAAAGCCTCGTACAAGAGCTATTGTCGGCGATACCAGCCGCTTCAGAACGATCTGATTTGGCTGAATTGTTCCCCAGGACTGGCATAAGTTAATAGTATCATTATTATGATAAATCATTAGTGTATCTTTAATCATTAGTATGTATGTTTGTCATTATTAGTATGTTCTTTTATCATTAGTATGTTTTTTTTAAATCATTAGTACTGTATGTGTTTTTAATCAGTAGTATAGCAAACCTTTGTTTCCCCAGACAATCCACAAAGGATCCATGGAGACTTTGAATGTATGCAACCGAGCATTCTGCATGGGTGCCCAATTCAGCAGTGCCCAGGTTGTCGGTGATTGGTAGCTCAACTCGTTATCGGTTTGAGTGGAAACCCTGTGCATCTCCAGTGACAATCTTATCAATGAACAGAATTGTCAGTATTGCAACTATTCATGTATGAATGTGGTGATGGTCATGTCTTCTCATGATGCCCTACGGTGTTCCAATGTAAAAGCTTCTGGATATATCCGAGGGGATGCGCCAAGTCATGCCAAAACAGGGTCCCCATGCAGCTTTACTTTTTTGATGACCAGATCTTGTGCCAATCATACCCTCATGTCTAAACGTAAAACCGTCGCTTGAGTGCATTTGTGCCGATGTCCTCCAAGTTCAGGTTGCATTTGTTATTTGCACACGTTGTTCGACGCTTTTGTGCACCAGATTTGCTGAGAAAGTTCCTACCATGTTGGAGTTAACTACTTCACTCCATGCGATGATGATCCAGAAACATGATATGTTTAACTGCGTTGCCACGGCATTTCTATACTTGGCAGCACTTCCTATCCCCAAATGCGACTTCATTTGTTCACATTATGGGACCACTAGTCAAGAAATGCGTAACTCACAGAAACCCATAGTCTCATAGAAACCCAATCTCATAGAAACCCATAGTCTCATAGAAACCCATAGAATCTCATAGAATCTCATAGAATTTCATAGGAACTTGGGCAAGTAGTGCTGCGACATGGTCAGCTGGAAATGATCGTGCAGCGGCGCAGGATCCCCCGCCCCTGAAGTCCACCCAGTTTGCCTTGGATGTCACCGGGACGACAGAGAGTGGGTGTCTTCACATCAATGGGGAACCGGAAAGGCGACTACCAAGATATGTTTATATCATTTTATATCTATATAATATGTATGCATGTTTTTTTTGAATATATTGATTATATATTTATATATTTATATATAAATGATATATATATGATACATACATATAAAGATCATGTGCAAAGAAATGAATGGTTTGGGAGACCCCATCCAATGTGTTGAGAATATTGAAAACAACTTGAGCACAACTCTGTGCAATGGAAATCTGTTTTTTTCAGATAGGATGAACACATGCGTAGATTCAAGTATTGACATTTTGAAATGCCTTGATATTTGCATATTGATGTTTTTTGTTTGCCATCATGTTGCAATATACGTATAAGCAGTATATTCTCGAAAACAGAGCACTGAACATGTGCATATGTACGTATACACATGATTAAATGGTCCAAGCATACTAGTTTTTGGAAACATATTTATGCACACAAATACCGCAGTAAGTTCCACTTTGATCCCCTTTCCAACTTGTTGTTTCATTTGCTTTACTTAAGTCCTGCTTGACCTTTGTTGTATGTGATGCTGATCTGTAGACGAGCATTTATCGAATTACGATGGACTTTTTGAACTCGAGCAGCAAAAACCAAAGTCCTGATTCCAACTAATTTGACCGAAGCTGGCTTTTACTGTTTGAAAAAGGAGTATACAGCCGTCGTCGTGAAATGCCACGACTTGTTGGTGTCAGCTTCAGATCATGCTGGGACTTTTGGTAAATATAACCAGCACTTGAGTGAGGGTCATGATGCGATGAATTCCCGATAGAGTATCATTTTGTCCATTCCAAAGGTACAACAGAGGAACAGCATGGGTGCTGCTCAAGTTATAGGGATACCCCAAAGCTATCATCCAGGTCATCAACGATTTATCCCAAGATAACCCTACCATTATAGTTTGTATATCCGATATTCTTGATTATTATCCCCTTGTCAGTGATCACAGTCAACCATTAAAAGCCACTATAAACCAACCATACCTATCAACCATACCTTTGGTTTGTACTATCCCGTAGCATCCCCTATTAATGGTTAATATCCCCGATATTCTCCCCTTGGTTTACCCTCTGGTGAAGTAACATGGCAATGAAAAATCCACCAGACATGATCAGATTTACCCGAGTTTTCCTAACAAAATGGTACACTCTGGTGATCTAACAATGGATAATCCACCATTTGTAGATTACTTACCTATTGAAAATGGTGATTTTCCAGCCAGCCATGTCAGTTCACCCTTGGTTCCACCATAGCGGCGCCGGTTTGGGCACCGGCAGCTTTGAGGTCTTGGAGCTGCTTGGCGCAGTGGAGTCCCAGGAGACTGCTGCGATCGCCGTGGCAGTGGAGCTTTGCCGCTGGTGGTGATGCGAATTGCTGGTGAAGCATAGGTGATATGGGGCTTTCTCAAAATGGGGGACCCCCAAAAAAGGTCGGGTTAATACTATAAACGACTATTCATAGATGATTTAGGGGTAACCCTATTTTGAGAAACCATCATATATGGAGATAATCATCAATAATAATGGTTCAACAACTACAGCCAGGTGAAGCATAGGTAAACTCCAATAATAGGTTAATTATAATGGTTAAATAATAGGCTAATCATCATAAGTAATTATTATCTCAAATTAAGATGTGAATCATAGGTCAGATAATCAACAAGAATGGAGATCGCCTGCCGCAAGATATTGGTGATGATTCTTTGGTGCTGGTGAATCATAGGTGATATTATGGAGAAAATCATCAACAATAATTGACATTCATGGTTAAACAACTACAGCCGTTGGTGGTTTGATTCACATGTTGTGTTTCCACAGGTGTTCGGTATAACCATAAACATTTGTATTAGCTGAGGCTTTGTTTTTGAACAAAAGCCAGAAGGCTTGGAGATGACGGTCCAATGGCGAACTCATCATAGTGAGCACTGACACCAGCTACCCCGTGACATCAATCGGGGCGTCCGCTTTCCCATGCCATTCTCGTGTTCAGCACAACCACCAGTCGTGCAAGGTCAGGCCATTGATTTTTTGATCAACCACTCAGCGACCCACCGGGGACCGCCAGGACGAACACCGGTTGACCCCACATGGCCGTGCCATGGCAAGGCTCAGAGATTGGGTCGCTATGGTGGTATTCCCAAAATCGTGGTCATTTACCATTGGACAACCATCAATCATAGGGGCTCAGAAATCAGTTTCGCCAAGCTTTGGATTGTCTAGGATTCTGAGGAGATGATGTGAACAAACAAAGCTAGTTCCAAACGACCTTGAATCAAAGCAAAGTCATCCGATTGCAGCATTCCACATTGATACTCAGCAATACTGAGCATCATGTCCGTTTGGCACTAGTCAGACTCAAATGTTTCTACATTGATATATGCATATACACATGGAAGTGTGTAGCACAATAAATTTTGAACTAGGCCTACAGAGATGCATTCAGACCATATGCTTAGCTCATTCATTGGCAAACATGCGGAAGATACTTTTGCATTGGGCCAGTCAAGTCAACTAGTTCAAAGTTTTTTTGCTTTCAGGAAACATTTCAAGCTGATTGAAATGACTCACTGGTTAGACACAGCATTTTCTTGTTCAAATCAGCATGACTAAATTGCTCAGAATCCTGGTTGGACCAACTCAATGTGCAGGCTGCCATTGCATCCGCGCTTGGCGCACATGGTTCTCCGAGCAGATCTTCAGGTGTGGAATGGTGGCACGCGGGAGGGGGAGATTGGAGGCGAGCTCGGAGCACATGTAGATGTAGCATGATGCAGTTACTTGAAGATGGCATCTTTAGCAAGGAGTTCCTTTTGTTTTGATGATTTGATGCCACTTCCTGCCAAGATGATTTGGAACCGTTACAACTCGAAGGGTTCAAGATGATCGGAGGAAGGTGGTCACAGCAATTCATAATTTTGCCTGGAGTGTACACTGCAATGCATCATAAAGTGGTAGTCTGGTCTAAGCAGACACGTTCAGTAAGTTTGAATGCATACCGCATGTCTAACCATCCACAAACCTCCCATTTTGGGTTTGGCATTCCTACTTAACAGAAATGGATGCAATCAAGAAGCATGGAAGTCGAACTAGTGACCACAAGTTGACCAAATAGCAGCAACTAAGACAAACAGCTTGAAAGCTAGAATCATTTGGACAGAAAATCTCGGCTGCAATACTGTACCCAATGTGCTGGATAGACTCTTCACATCTATTCACCTTGAACTTGATGTAAATCTCTGGGATTCTTTAAGTCATGTGGAAGGTGGAAAGGCATTACTGTCCACCCTACCCTTGGTTGAAAGGTGGCCGTCCAGAAGCATATTCAGGAGCACTCTCCGAACGAACAACCTGGGTTTCAAATTCGTGTCTCAACGCCAAGTTATGTACAGTAAGTTATCAATAAGTTATGTAAGTTGGGTGCTCCACAAGCCAACCTGATCGATCTTTGGCAGACCCCTTCCCACCGATCGATGAAGTTTACCGGCTGCTTTGCTTTCGGACATTATGAGTTGTTTGTTCATCATACGAAGTGTATATGAATATGTTCTCCACTGTAGCCTTTTATGGTTTATGGAACTATCCTCCTCTCTCCGTGAATAAATACATACAGATATGTTGATATGCATTTATTGTGCATAATGATGTGGATGTATGATGTATGTACAGTATATATTTATATGTATGCATGCATACATGCGCATTTCGTACTCAGCAAGATCATGGCTGCGATCTTTCCTTAGATGACTCTTGATTGTCATGCCTGCAGTGACCGGGATGTTTCTTTGCCTATCTCCTTCCTCTGTTGTTTACAACAGACATATCAATGGATGGGTGCTTTCAATGTACCAGACCTTGCATCTACATCCAAGTTGATCAGTCTGTGTTTACATTCTGTACCAGTTGAACCTCACCAGAGAGAGAATATCCTGATTGAAGCAATCGTATTTATGGCTTAACATGTAATTAGTCATCGTGGTGACACAACACAGGTATGACGCCTCAGAGATGTTCAGCAAACAGGAATATGTAACGTAGAAACATCTCAATGGTGCTATGGCTCCTCAGTCAATCTCTAGTGACCGCGCTGTACAGGTCCACTGATGCAACAGTAGTGCAGAACACACTATGCTGTAGGAGTACTATGTTTGCCTCGGAGTCTTACAGTAAAAGCGTTGACCAAATTCAGTGCCCCGATTGATTGCGGTGCTCATGGCAAGACAAGACATGTCCTAAAGTCCCACTTGGGATCAGAAGATCTCGCTGGGACATCTGCCAGGAAGGCCAACAGAACCTGGGCTCTATGGCATTGCTGTGTGCTTTGCTGGAGGAGGAAGCCCTGGTAGCCCTGGGGTGGTTTAGCACATCTACTTACTGCAATGTGATATGTACAGATAAGCAGATATAGAATGACATATGGATATGGAAATGACTGTGTGTGCGTATCAAGAAACATGTTTCATATAATGTAGTATGAGATGATATTATACGCAGAAGATCACAGAAGTACTCCGACATGCATGCAACCTGGTGAATGACTCCGGCTTCAGCGGGTCGCATACTTCCTATTGGGAGAATCTAGCCGTCTAGCAGTCTCCAAAGGCTTCGGAAATCATTTCGGGAACAGAGTGCTGGCGCGTCCATTTCAAGGTTGGGAACAGAAATCACTAGGGACACCACTGATTATGGACAGATTCATATTGGTAATCCAATCAAACAATAAGGATAACCATGGATTACCTATATGTCAGATGATCATTCAAATGTAAGATTGTCAATATGTTTGATGATGTCAAAGATTTCCAATCACTAATATTGGTGACTATGCCTGGGCCACCGTTTGCCGCCCGCAAAATCCCATCCCCTTCCAATCCCATCCCCTTCCAGGTCCTGCTGGCACATGAATGTACAGATTCCCAACGGTGGACATTCACTCATCAAATCTTCCCAACTGATTACCGATTCTCAATCACTTCTGATTGTTATTTGTCGTTGCGAATCATTTTCACAACACTATCAACCAATAGTAGAACTATGAGCCCTTAATTCTTAGCCACTATTGGTCCACAAGCAGCACCTGATCATCCACTAGCTGCGCTTCGACCAGACCTCACCTCAGGAGCGTGACATTCTGCAGGAGCCAGCGATGTTGGTGATAAAGCAATGACTTGACAGGTGCATGGTGCCAAAGTGTCGTTCAAAGTTCGCAATGGTCCATGGTAGATCAAACACTTGCCCATTTATGATTGTTAATGCTGCGTAACACTGGCTGATGATGATTACCAACAATTGGTTGGGGGTACCACCATCCAATCTGGCAGTTCTAGCCTATTGCTTCGCCTCTCGCCACATAGCTGCCTGGGAGTGATTTATGATCGTTTGAAATGCAAGGTTCTCAAGAGAAGCATGCGCATCCCGCGGTTACTCTGAATGATCTGGTTGGGGAGGGCTATGTTTGAACTGTGCTTCGGATCATTTAATCCAGAGAGATCCTACTTGAAGTCATCAACGACTATGAGCAAAGTGATTATCAATGGATCCGTATGGATCCCAAACAATTCAGCAAGGAACCGGAAGGAAAGACGGCTCGAAATTAAGAGTTGCCTACAGAATGTTTTTTTCCTTTTTGCCCACGGAACTGTTTTTGGACAAAGCATATTTGAAGGTTACTTTTTTCCCATTTTACATCTTTACATCTTGAAAACCTACTGAACCCTGAGAGGGTTCGCCAGACAGCGCCGCAGACGGGTGCGTGGATCCTCTGAGAAGTTGGTGACCTGCCTCGCGTTAGGATTCACAAAATCGAGTTGGCGTTTGCGCTGATGTAGCAACAAGGCAGGACATGTCGCTGGTGTTGGTGAGTTCAGCTCGCTCTCTGGGAATGCTTACAGCCTGCTCAGTTTGTTTTTTCTGACTGCTTTATCTATATAGTGCTTTGCAGGGATGCCATGGATCCCACCGCTCGCCAATCCCTTTCCATGATTGTTCTGAATGCAGACACAAATATATGTGCTGCATTCACATGTATTCACAGTGTTCACGTGCCACTTGTCGGCTGGTGCCTGTATCCTCAGTTCGTCGATGTTTCCTTTTACCGTTGGCTTGTGTCCGTGTTCTATGTTTTTGTTTGTCATTGCTTTCCCACACATGCTGTAGTCAAAAGGGCACATGCAGTGGCCTATTAGATACCATGCTGAACCACCACAATATGTTTTTTTGTTCCGAGTGAAACTGTATTCACTTTCATCTTCCCGTGTTGAGGAGTAGGCAGTTCTAAGATGTTCTAAGCCTCTAGTGTAATGCGATCAAGTGACGATCATTGTGCTGATCAGCACTGGCTTCCTGGCATTGAAAGCCTTGCCAGAAATTCAAAGGTTTTCCAGGGTAACAAGAATAGTATGGGAAGGAGGCTCATGAACGCGTGCCTTCCAACCATTCCCGGCACGATTTCCCATGCGACCGGACTTTTTCTAGTGAGGGAACGAGTGTCAATAAATAAAACCTATAATATACCATTCTCCATATAAATGGAAAAATGAACTCTCTATCCTGTAATGAACACTCTTATTGAACTCTTTAATGTTAGTCCAAAGAGAAGGGATTTTCTCCATCCTTCGTCGAGTCGCTGTCTCTATCTCTATAGCCTTTTCTGGTCCTGTTGGTTTGACCATCATTGGAGTCGGCCCAATGTTTATCCCACTTGTTTTGATTGGTCGGCCATCAGTCACGGCAAAATCGGTGAGCTTCCTTTGAGATGAACACCTTGTAACTATAGCTCACGGGCTCAAAGCCATCCTCCAAAGGAGACGTAGAGAAGAGCCATGGAATTGAGAGAAGTCAACCCTACACTACCCACTGAAAGAGTGGAAGTACCTGCGGGTTCTTGTCAGTTGGCTTGTACGCCTTGTGCCGAAACTGACATTCATGTACCTCCTGTGTCAGAGAGCGAAGTCATGATACAGTCCGGAATGCTTCAAGAAGAGTTGAGAAGCACCAAAGGATCTGATGCCAAGTGTCACGCGGACGCAAAAGGTGCCACCATAGTGCTAGAAAATGACTTGCAGACAGCCATCGAGGTGAACTGTGCTGGAGAGATGAAAGTCCTGTACCCAAAAAATCGTCAAATGTTCATCACCTCCACTTCTGAGATGGTGATGCAAGTCAGCCTGCGAGATGATCCAACAATCCTTGGCTGCTGCCAGGTCCTCCCAGATGCACAACTGCCACGACCCATAACCCTCCGTGTGTCGGAATCCTTTGGCTCCTTCGGGGCAGATGCACGTGAATTCTTGCAGAGGGAGCAACAGGAGATTCATCGAGAGCAGAAGCTGCGGGACCAGCGAGAAGAAATTATTCAAAAAACAGCAGCGAAACACAGATGCATGATGCGGGTCTGTGCTTTAGGTATTGTGGTCTATTGTTTGTTGTATTTCGTCCCTCTAGTGGAATTGATTTTTCGACAGCCGACAGAGGTGGCGGGCATGGAATCCTTTGCCAGTAGTACTTTGGGTCAAGGCATTATGGCATTTTTTTACAAGTGGTTGTATTGCTTCCTGTCCGACACTTGCTTGTCAGACACTTTGCTTCTTTCTTCACCAATGGGTGTGCAAGATGGTTTGCCGTTAATGGTGCGTCAGCACTGTTTTTCCTCAGCTGTTTTTGCATGGCTGCGGGCATAACTCGTTACATGCTCGCAGGGCTGGCTGATCGGACTGGTTGCCATGGTGGCACGCGCTTTGTTGGTCGCCATTTTAGGAGTATTCAGGTGTGGTGTCTATTTTCTCACATCAAAGACAGTTGAAGAGGTAATGACGGAAGAAGACAAGGAGATGGTTGCCACCAAGACCATTGTGTTCCATGGGAAGGTGCTTAAGGGAACAGGCAAATGCGTGTGCTCATGGCCCGGAAAGTACGAGTCGGCTTGGGATGCTTTGGTCACAGGCAGCCGCAAGGGTAACGTCAGCGCTGCAGTTGTCTTCCTGCCACAAGGCTCGAAGAACTTTGGCAAGCATGATACCATCCCAAAAGAGGAAAGTCTCAATGGCAAATGTTGGTGTGTACCCCTTTATGGTGAACAGAAACCCTGGGGGTGCAGATGGTGGACCAAGTGGATGAAAAACATTGAATTGGCTGTGAAGCGAGGTGCTGACTTAGAGGTTTATTGCTTCAAAGGCATGTGTGGGAAAGGACAGGTCAACAATTTCTTGACGGGTGGAGAGGAACACCTAAAGCGTGAAGCGATTTCAGGCAAGAAAAATGACTTCATGAAGTCACAAGAGTTTCTGTCAATTGAAGATGACCTTGAGCTGCTTGACACATCTCGCAGAGCAGATTCATCCTCCCAATACTCACGAGAGGTTCATCAGTTTTTCTCGCCTTCACTTTCAGAGGAGGAGAGACAATTCATGGAAGCATCGGAAGGACTGGGAAATTCACAGAAGGCAGAAGTTGCGTGGCTCGAAAGGAAGGGCTATGCTTACACCGAAGTCGATGTTTCAACCTGGCTCAACTAGGTGGTGGCATTTGGAGAGGAACACCTGAAGTGCGAAGCCATGGCAGGCAAGAAGAATGACTTCACAAAGCTACAGCAGTTTCTTGCAATCGAAGATGACCTTGAGCTGCTTAACACATCTCGCAGAGCAGACTCATCCTCCCAATACTCACGAGAGGTTCATCAGCTTTTCTCGCCTTCACTTTCAGAGGAGGAGAGACAATTCATGGAAGCATCGGAAGGACTGGGAAATTCACAGAAGGCAGAAGTTGCGTGGCTCGAAAGGAAGGGCTATGCCTACACTGCAGTCGATGTTTCAACTCGGCTCAATTAGGTGGTGGATGTCAAAGACCTTTTGCTTAAGGCGCTGGGTCGAAGAAGGACCAACTTCTGGGAGGAATAGCCTAGCAAGCGTGTAGCTAATTATTTGTATTCATATATTTATATTTATTTGTTTATATTCATTTATTTATATTCATATTTTTATTTTCATATATTTATTTTAAGACTATATATATGTATATATACCCCTGCACAAATGGGTTTGGCCCAAGTAAAGAAACATCATTATGTTTGTTTGCATGGATGCATACAGATCCTTGCTGCTGGCTGGATGAAATAGATCTGTTTTTATTTACACAGGTTTTGAACATACAGATGCCGATGTATAGTTTGGCATCATAGCTGCTCATACACACATACCTACGTACATACTATACATACATGCCTATTTACCTACTCACCTACCTTCCTACCTACTTACCTACCTACCTTTCTCTCTACCTACCTCCCTACCGACCTACCTACCAACCATCCGATATACCTATCTACCTACCTACCTACCTGCCTGCCTACCTACCTACATATATACACGCTTATGGTACCCGGCATTTCTTACCGCAAGCCATGTAGCCACAAGGCTGCGTGAAATTGTTTGCTTGTCACCAGGTTGCGAGCCCTGAGTGGAGAAGAACTCCCGCGCAGTGAGCTGCTGAGCACATGGGTCGATGTTTATCGGTCTGGTGGGCGAGAACCATAGGACGTGTGTATATGTAGGTATAAAAAAATCATGATATATATATATATAGTTACAAATTTAAATCAATATAAATATATTTATATTTATATTTGTATTTTTATAGCTATATATTTATGTAGCGCTACATATTTATGTATGTATATTTGATATTTGAAATTTGATTTTTGATATTTGATTTTGTTTGTTTGTTTGTTTGTTTGTTTGTTTATTTGTTTGTCCATCTATCTACCTACATATCTATTCTTTATCCATCCATTTATCTAACTACACTATCCATCTATTTATCCATTTATCTATCAAATTATCTATCAAACTACCTATCTCTCTATCTATCAAACAATCTATCAATCGATTTGTCAATCTATCTAATACAAATTGCATGACAAGGCAGCGTGGAATGTTTACGTTCAATTTGTACGGGTGACCCTGACATCATGGAATATCTAGAACGTAGCAATTGAACAAGATATCATAGATATACATGCGTGATTCATTGTAGGAGATCAAACGACAGCACCCTTGATGTCATGACCAGCTGGCAACGCAGGCTTCGTGTGGGGATTGTAAACTCTGCTAGGTTGCTAGGGCGAAGCATCCCCATGGCATCACAGGGCAAGCACCAAGAGGGTTCGATTGTTGGCAATGAGCTTTGAGGCTACAAAACCATCACCGTGTTGCCAAAGCAATGCAACCGGGTTGCTCGGTGGCACTGTGTTGTGATGAGGGAAATATACCCAATGATATGTGGAACGAAACCATGATACAATCAACAAATGGGATACTGTTTGATCCAAAGAGCTAGATATGTGGATGATACAGTCAGAGGGATCCATCATGTTTTATCACAGTTGTGGTTGTTTGATCTGATCATTCTATATTTCATGTCGTGTGTACATGTTAGCAAAAATGATTGCAATGGATGTGAAAAATCACATCACCCACAGAAGAATTGATCACACCAGCAGTTCCGACACTAATTAATTGCTTTGCTGCCAGGCTTGGTGCCACATTCAAGATCCGATCTGATGGTGCCATATTCGCAACCACGGGTGGCATTCTGTTTGCAGCCCATTCTTTGCCTGTACTGTGTAGATGTTTCTGCATACCATTTTTTTTTCGAATTTATATGCACAGACATATTTTGCCTTGGTGTTTGTGATTTTGTTTAAATGCTTGCATATATCCATTGATACTTGAAGTCATTTTCACTGTCCACATTGCTATTCTTGCAAAGTTTGGGAAAGATTCAAAACAACGGAGGCTGGTATTGGAGATCTGAGATATGTACATACGTTCGTCCATGCTCATTACTTTGGTTGAAATGCTTTGGGATGCTATGCAATAAATTGGTTAGACAATATCAATATTGTGTAAAATCTATATTCATAGTTTTCAGGTTGCAGCACCTGTGTTGCTCGGCACTTTTTTGTCTCCCCAAATCAAATCCTCGTCCTTTTCAAGTTGGCCTGCCTGGGACCACCTTCAGTTGCAACGAGGTCATGCAAAATGCACGCCGGCTACAAGAGGAATTCTTGGGGGTACGGGTGTGGCAGCATGGTCCAAAGAGCAACAGAACATCACACAATGGATATGGGTGTTTCTCAAAGTAGGGACCCCCAAAATCATCCAGTTTATTGGCCATCTACAGGAATAAATCCATTTTGGGGGTCCCCTTTTTGAGAAACCACCATTTGAATTGGTTGAATTTGGTTGACACGCATGCCTGTGTGTTGACAAAAAATTGTGAGCCAAGTTTCACAACAGGTGGCCATCCCGATTGTCAAACAGATTTTGCGCATAGTGGAATGATTAACTCTGTGTCGACCACATGCTTTGACACGCAGCTGTGACTCATCCCACATCAAGTCTTTGCAGTTCAGTTTGTTCACTCGTCATCACACCCACTCCTTCCGCCAGCTTTCGTAACCAAGTTCTGGACACTTCTCGGCAAGTGCACCGACACAGTCAGTGCATACAAACGCAATACCGTGCACATAATCATGTGGATATGATTCTGTACATGAGTGTTTGTATTCCCATTGACACATGCATCGAAAAAGTCTATGGCTTCCACTCCTACCGGCTTCAATGCTTAGGGTACCGGCAAGAGCTTAGAAGAATATAACTTCAAGACTCAGGGCAGTGGACATGACTGCACCATATCAATCTGGATCAGATCTGCTTTACAGTTCCAGAGCAGTAAACAAGGCGGACAATGGGCGCGATACCTGATGATTTTTGGATTTAGATGCATTAGTGACTATATCCCCAGTGTTCTTTTTGACATAGCGTCAATTTTGAGCAGGAACCATTTGCAGGGGAGCTTTCTATACAAAGGGTTTGATCCCTTATACCATTTTGTATGCCTGTTCGAAGGCCTAAGGTACCTTCAATGTTTGTTCCTTGTGGTAGAAGAGTTTTTTGTACAAAGCTTTCTCAAAGCAGTGGAACCCCGAACAATGGTTGGTAGTTGGTTTATTGCCAAAGATGATGAATATTGGATGATTTGAGGGGGTCGCCTCGGAGAAGCAACCATACAACCACCATGAACTTTTTACAGACCAACTGCTCTTGATTTGAACCACTTCTGGTAGACGCATCTGTCCATTCTTTGGACCACGGGTCCTTTGAATCACCGGTGCGCGAAACGCAGGACTTGCCGCGGGCAACGCCATCGCTGACCAACCCGGGCACTCTGCTGGCTCTGGCATTTCCTGAACGGGTAGCCAGGTCCAGTGGGCAGTCGGTTGCTGATGGTTGCTATTGGCTGCTTGTACAAAAACATGGCCCCGGGTCCAGAACCCCATTACGCTGTGCGAACATCCGGGAAACTTGACAAAACTGTCTAGTTGTTGGAGATACAGATACACTGTATTGGTTTTGATCTTTCGCCCATGTGCAGAATTGCTACACTTCAATTCAGATATTCTGAATCGGGGATTCATGACAACTGGGAGAGGAAAAGCTTGCTCAATGATAGTACTCTCAATGTTTGTTCGGAGACTGTTATCTGTTGAAAATCATCTTGTTGCGCTTGCTACACTACACAAGTGCTAATTCTTGCTGGAGAGTGCTCGCAGGATCTAAGGTTTACATCCAAGTTGACTGTTGTGGATCCCTTCACCCCAGAACACACTCCGAAGATTTAAATGCTGTAGGGAGGTGAGAGACAACATGCTGTTGCTTGTTCAGAGAGATTGATCGGATGGCCTGGGGCATACCTACCCAAACCAACAATTTGCAGTAGCGAGAAAACCACATGGGTGAATTCATGTGCAGAAACACCCCATTTCAATGTTTTTTTCAATGGGATTCTAGACTCTGATACTACAGGCGTAAAGGTAACTATGTACATAGATGTATGTGTGCATACAAATGAGTATATCTCCGTAACAACAAATGCATGTATACATATGTGATATTTACTCAACAACAATATATGTATGTGTATAGTAAGTACTATATATGCACCCCTCTCTATCTATCCCTTTCCGTTCAACAAGCTGGTGGACCAATGCATGATTGACATCCGAAGCTGAACACTGATAGTCCAACTTGCGAGTGGCAGTGAAGTTTGTTTACCTATTTAGACAGATTATTGTGTAGCTTCCATGTACCAGAGTGTAAATATTGTAGAAATCTCCAGATGATGTAAGTAAAGATAGAAAAGAGAGAGAGAGAGAGAGAGCAAAATCAGACCACGATAAGCAACCACTGATTCTCAACACGGCTTAAGCATTCGGTATTAACATTCCAGCACAATCGGGAATAGTACTAGCACTATCAACGACTGGTGTGAGTTGCATCCTGGTTTGAATGTAGGTTATGTCAGTACCAGGAAATGCCAGGAGGATGCCAAAAAAAGGTGCCACAATTGATGGGCTTTGTAGCGACTGACCGTTGCAGAGGCATCTGAAGAACCCGCCAGGCGCGGCAAGAAGGGGCGCTTTATTCTGCGCGACGGCTCTGCCTGCACTGTCCGTGGACCCAGCAACGGGGGAAACGGAACATGGGACGACTAAGGGATGGGTTGCTCTTTGGCCGTTGACCTGGTGGAAAACTCATGATTTCGGGATGTATGGCCCAAGAAGAATGGTGATTTAAGAGCTTGTCAGTTTGTTTTTTCCACAGAATACCAGTTAGATAAGTCTTATTCCGGAGCCAGGTCCCAACAATTGACAGCTTTCCCTCACATGGAGCAGTTTCCCTTTAGCTGATGAACTTTGGATCCAACAGGGAGGCCATAGCCTTTAAGTCGATGTACCAATTCGAAGTACTTCCTGGCCAAACATGTTGATTCGGGCTTATGGGTCATAGAACGTCCCACGGGTTCATGCTGTTATGTAGGCGATATTCCCACATATTTTATCTCAGCAACTGCAGTTTATCTTAACAAGAAACCAAGCTGCTTAAGCTGAGATAGATTTGTGATGCATCCCAGAATGACGAATCACCGATTGGATTAACTTGGCACATGTCAAAGTAGCACAGCTTCTTTACAGTAGGTGTTTTAAGTCTCTATTGAAGTCTCAGTCTTGTCCGCTTAGGTACAGAGCAGCCAATCTGATTGTTGGATAGACACTGCGTATGGGTGGCTTGCCGGCGCAAGCCCAGACTGTCACTCCCAGATCGATGGCGGATTTGGTACGACAAAACATGAGGGACATTGGAAACTCAATGGATTTTTGGTTCCTTTGATTGTAATCATGTTATCTTCTCGAACCATTGCCACCGTGAAAACGCAAAGCGTTTTAGTGCTGGTTGGTGGTTCTAAGATTCTATGTTTTACTTTCCCAAATGTATTAACTACCAGCTATGTTGGTTGCTTGGTTGGTTGGTTGGTTGATTGAAGAGCATATTTTTCATAGGGGTTGTTCAACCACCAACCACCATTGAAACACAGGTGAAAGATCCCAAGCTACAAGAGGAGGCGCACGAGCCAAGTGTTTCATCCTCAGCACCCTATGGGTTTGTTGTTGTTTGGAGTGGTACATGCACAAAAAAGGATAGCTCATGTGTTTAAGGATATACAGCGGAAACGCATACATATGCATATTTGAGATGAACGATATGTATATTTGTATGTTTATTGAAGTACTACTGTATTTATGTATATATAATATATACATATATATAGATATACTTGGTATGCGGTGGATTTTTGGTACTCATAGTTGTTGCATGATGTTTGAACCGCATTTTGACAACGCCAAGGGATTACTCGCCAGCGAAGATCAAGTGTTGGGTTTGTGTATAAATGGTGGTACCTACACTAACCATTCAATAATAATTAGCCACTATTCATAGGAATGACATCAGTTTTGGGGGGGCACACCATTCTTTTGTCAAAATCGGGGGGGTACTTGTGCCTCTAAATACTCCGACATAAATCAGTGACAGTACGTAAACCAAGCATTATAGGGGGCGTGCCATATTTTGAGAACCCCCCATATGTACTTTGGGGGAACCATCAACGTCTAGGGATACACCGTTGATGGACAAACTATTTTTTCAAGTCTGGTTGGAGCTGGGCGATCAAGCTGTGATGCGATGTTTGGAAAGAGTCATGCACAACCGAGCCTCAAAAGGCCATCAGCTATCAGATATGATCATTCAGCGATGACCATTCAGATATGATATTATTATCTTTAGTCAGCTATCAGATATGATCCCATTGCGTACAAAAGAAATGTTTGTGCTGAGTGTTTTTTTCTTCCAGTCAGTCATGGCGTCATAAGATACAAGCATACCTGGCGTGATGGTTTGTGGCCCACAGGCTATGATTCTCATCCAATTTTGCATGTGTACCAGTCCCTCTCCAATCAATTGTTGTGATACCGCCCCCATTGTGAGAGTTTCCGAAACACCGCTTGTCGGATACTTCCACCTCCTGGTTCAAGAGGGCAACAGCCAGGAATTTCTGGCGGTTGGACGACTCTTCAAGAACAATGCCTGGCGCTTGTGGGAGTTGCTAAATCCAATCACTTTTTGTCAGAGGTTGTGATGTCATGCTCATGATCTTACTCTGTCTGACATGCGCCACGGTCTGCAGGGTTTTTATATTGAATATATATATATATATATCATGAGTGTGCGCGCGTGAATTTGAATGAGTCAAGTCCCCACTAATTGCCCTTGGCTGCTTGTGAGGGGATGAAGAATTGCGGGGGTTGCACGAAATCTGTGTGACCTGAAAATCATGTCTAGCCAAAAGACTTGGTCGACGATGATTGCCATGGTAGATGATTCATAGGCTTTCTACCCGTTGCTGACCAATTATTTCGTGGTTGTTCAATCCATTCATTGGCAGGATAACTACTGCGAAACAGGCATGAGAGACCGTTCATCCAAGATTCTTGGTGGTGCATCACTGCCAAAACTGCTTGGTTGGTGGTTTTGAGATGTTTTCAGCATTTCTGATTTTCCCTATTACTAGCAAATGGTTGGTTGGTTGACCATGATATTTTTCATGACGGGGTGGTGAGCACCACCAACCAGCTTTTTGCTTGCGCAACGATCCGCCGCTGGGTGAGGAGATTTGGTCGCCACAGATTCGACAACCGCGCTCTCAGGTTGTGACGCTTGCAGCACCACTTCGCCCTTCGGAGGCAGCCGGCTGAGTACTGGTAGGTCCGGCAGTTCAGAGTCACCACTACTAGTTTTGCCATAGAAACTATGACTGAACATCAAAGATTGAAATTTATCAAAATATGGATCTCCCAAGATATGTTTTGTTTTGAACTTTGGAAGTTTGAATTTGAGCTGCATACATCCAAACACACGACTTGTATGTGTTTTGTTTTGGTAATTCAGGATGCTGGACCATTTTGAAAGTATTTCTGCATTACGTGCCCTTGAAAATTGATATTAGTGCGGAGTAACAGCGTATCAAACTAATATCCACTTACAATGTGAACAGCTACATTTTGAAGACGCTATGAAAATTAAGACGACACTGAATGGAGTATGAATCAATACAAAAATGTGCACATTTTTTTGCGTATCTACCCAGAACTGTGCAGTAAGCCAAGTGAAGATCAGGTGAAGACCTTTTTGATGTATACATGCACTTCTATGGTGTGTATGTGTTTTTGATTTTTTACTTATATAATGTACGTATGTATGTATATGTATATCTATATATATGTGTATATAGTTGGCCTTTGATATTCTTTGATTGTTGCAGTGAATTTGGAAAAGCCTGTGGTATATAAGTTTATACATTGACGTGAGTGGATGCTGCGTCCCTAATGCCCAAGGTTTACCAAGGTATCCTTGCTGATGGGACATGGAGATAGTTCCAGACTGGGATTTCACTTGGCTGAAGAGTATCCACACCGACCGGATAGCTTTGAACCACTGCTTGAAAAGGTGAGATTTCATGGGGGTTGGCTCAAGAATCCAAGGTATTTCAAAAATTATTGCTGCAGTCACGGCAAAAAGCGAGCCGTCTGATGAGACGGAGCATAGCTTCCATCCTTGGATGCGATGAGACCTACAGTCCTGGCGTGGATTGAGAACCAGCATCCGATCATAGCCCAGCAAAGTCATTTTGACACGAGTCATTCGCACTTAAGTATCTAGCTGTGGCTAGAAAGGAGAGTAAACATAGCACTGAAACAAGTAAAACAAACAAATTGGAGGATTGATTGAGAGTATGCCTAAAGCTGAGAGTAGCTGATCCATAGCAACATCTCGAAGCAATGCCTCGTGAGCAGTTGCTTGCCGTGCCCCTCGGACGAGCTGAGGCTATCACCAACCACCATCAAATTGGCTTCAACTCTGAATGAAACCAGGGCCTGCATTGTCACATATGATATCTAGTCATTTAGGGCATGGGGTCAGCATCAACTTGATTTGCTGCACTATAGCACATTGATACTTAAGAGAATTGGACAAGTATTGATCAGGTCTTGTTTGGTTGTCACATAGGGGATTTACAAGTCATGGCTAAGGTGATAGTTGTACGTTGTTGTCAGGTGATGCCCAGCTGTTGGCTTATTGACGCGTCAATCTCATTCCCTCATTTGGTGAATCTGAGAAAGTTACATCGTCAATAGTGGCCGACCTCTTGTTGGATGTACCAAGTTTACAGTCCAGAAAAGTAATTGAAAAGCAGACCATTGGAAAGCAATGACTGTTCACCAGTATTTGCTGGATGGCACCGACACAGGCGAGAGAAAATATGACTTGAATATACTTGAAGGAGCACGGGCCATAGAACGATTTAGCCAAATTTTGGTCAAGACAAGCCCACGAATCAAGGTTCCTTCAGCAACTTAGCAGATGCCGCATTGAGATCACGCTTCTTCAGGAACCCCCGGGATCCCGTCAAATTAGCAGCAACTTTTAGCAGGGGTCTTCCCGTGATATTGGAATCCAAGCACTTAACAAGGGATCATTGATGCAAGCCTCCAGACCAAGCTGCTTTTGACGGCCCAGGATTGCTGGAAACCGTAAGCCTGTTGCTGGTTCCCTGCCAATTGTTTTCATGCTCATGGATGGCACTCAGGAAATCCAACATGGCAATAAATAGCAATGGAAAATGACCATTCCCAATAGGCAAGAAATCTATTAATTAAATGGTGGATTATCCCTTGAAACATCATGTCTCCTAAATTGACGCGGTTGAGACACCAACGCTTCATTGTACCAACATTTTGTCTATTTGATTCTATTCGGTGGTTTCTTAAAAGAGTATACCCACAAAGCATCCACTATTAAGCATTTATAGTAATAAACCAGTTTTGGGGTTCCGTATTTTGAGAACCCCTCTTTTAATTGTATACAGCAATAAATTGGATTCAAACATGGGTGACTTAGCAACAATCATTGATTCGTGAGTGTGATAGCCTGCAACTGACGAAATGCAATCCCGTACATAGGCTTTTGCATTTGCACACTTGTTTACAATATGTTAGTGCTCCAAACCACCCTTAAACACTCACACGCCCAGTGGATATGTTAGCTGCAAATGCACCTGGGATGTGTTTCACTAACATGACTACTTTGTTTTTTTCAGGCACGTTAATCTTCGCCGGTGTAGAAAAATATGTACACACATTGACACATGTCGTTCTCTATGTAGTTCTAGGGTATTTGTGTTTGTGTTCATCCCTCCACGCGTGTCAGCAATTGCTTGATAGGGGATAGTGAGCACCCCTATTCTCATTGCATCTTCAAATTTAGATTCTCATCCTTTACATACTGCTTTCGACTGGGCATTATATGCTCCCACATCCTACGCATTCATCGCAAGCATACACTGTCTTCGATCCGTGGGTCAGGTTTGTAATTAATAGATCAGTGTAGTAGATATTCCGATAAAACAAATGAAGGACGGCGGACCGCATATCCAAGAGCAAAGTACTTCCCAGAGAAGCTCATAGCCTTTGCTAGTGGCATACATACATCTACATTTACACATAACTAGTAGGCATATGTAGCCAAGTATGTATGCATGCATATAAATCAAGTTGACAGTACGTCCTTACAATTGGTGCAGTGGATGTCATTGAGTCATTCACCGTTTGAAACTCGCATTTTTTCAAGATGTACTCATCGTGCAGTCAACAAAGATTCAGGTGCCAAACTGAAGATCTTTGACAGTAAGCAAGCATCAAAGGACATACGGACAACCCTGAAGGGGACGAAGCGAAATGGCATGGCTGCTCCCATGGTTTGGTGCAGCACGCAGTGTCTACGGATGTCCGGGAATTGTGCAGGGAGACCCCTTTCATGGACAGCATCATTAATTTGCTGGTTTGTTGTCAATCGTTTGCTTGATCATCATTGTTGGCGACCATCATTGTTAGCAAGCACTGTCGGTCATTACATGTCATTACATCACAGTGCTATATGATTACCATAATTACCATATAGGTCAATGGCCAGAAAGTGATTCCTGATCGACGAATTTCCCACTACTGGCACTGGCACCAACCGAAGCGCCAGCCGCCATGACCTGGCCAGTGCTACCAGGCCAACGGCCGGGGCCAACCAACGGCCGTTCACCAACCGGGGCCGAGGCCCTCCTGTGATTTTGCTCCCAGTTCCTGGCCTTCAGAGCATAGCGAGGCAGAAGTCGCTTGGCGCCGGGATCGGCCGGGGAAGTAGCGGCCATGGAAGCGAGAGCCGCCATAGGCTCCGCCATAGGTCGCTGGTGATTCACCAAGGATTGAGATGCTACATGATGCTACTGTCATCAATTACTGACATGTTAAGATATATAAACATAAACTGTCAAAAAACAATATCATGTAATCCTGTATGTTTATAGATTTGCCAGAGGTATTGATCATTGGCCAGTCACGATATAGCTTGTAGCCATAATGATATAGCGATAATATGCGATAATAGCCATTAACCACAACACCGTAGCTATGAACCAACATGACTCAGGAGTCACCGTGATTGACCAACATGCGCTGTTGGTTGGTTCACCCAAAAGTCGTAGGCCGTTCAAGTGGAGCCATATGGAACCGCTGAGTCTATGGACATCCGTAGCATTCCGTAGCCAATTTGGACATTGGATCAGCCACACTTCAGGTGTCGTTTTGTGGTCACCACTGGAGCTTTGTGGGCATGCATCTCTATGTTTGAAGATATGAACATGCACTGGGTACGTAAACATACTAACATAGGTATCTTTTTCCTGTCCGACGTGTCCATATGTAGTATGGGTCTTAAAAAATGCATGTGAAAAAATATGTTCATTTGTTTATGCGAGTGTACACGCGATGACACAGCAGGTAATATAATGGTACATAGTACAGCTGTGTAGCATGCACATGCATAGCTAAGATTCACTGACACTTGTCCGTTTGGCTCAAGCGACCCAAACGGCCCGGATGCAAAAAGAATGGGCTGCGCCTGCTCCCGCGGTGGTGTTTGAGAGTTCGACTTTGAGCATGTACTTCGCGAGGGCTTCCCTCTGCCTCTCGTGCATGACCGGTAGAGGAGCCTCTTTGGTAAACATGTCCTCATCAACTCCCGAGGCTTCATCTTCAGGCTGAATGTTGCGGTCCCTCATCTGCACATATGCTTCCCAAGTAAGCACCGCATTTTCAGGGGATATCAGTGGTTCAGGATGGATCCGGAAGTCTTGTAACTTCATAATCTTCCGCTGGGTCCATCGTCGAATCAGGGGTCTATGCCAGTTCTTCGCACACGTCATATACGGCGAACAACAAGAGGAACGAGACCCCGCCCGGGGTCTTGTTCCTCTTGTTGTTCGCCGTATACGACGTGTGCGAGGAACTGGCATAGACCCATAGAGATGATTCCAAACCATAGAGCAAGCCCAAGAGGTCAGCCTTTGTGATGTCGCCACCAATCATCTGGTGGATTTTCGATCTACTTGCTATGATAGACATGTGATGCGTTACGACTTTCGGTCGGATTGTATCGTTTGAGATTCAAGTGATGATTCTTGCTGTTGCTTCATGCCTCGATATCATTTCGAGAGCCAACTAATCTAATTAATCTTTTGAACGTACCAACCTGCTCAGGTGTACCCCTCGAATTTTCAACGAGTGAGTTGCACCAGGAAGTGCAACTCATGGGGGGTGCGAGTGTACACGCGATGACACAGCAGGTAATATAATGGTACATAGTACAGCTGTGTAGCATGCACATGCATAGCTAAGATTCACTGACACTTGTCCGTTTGGCTCAAGCGACCCAAACGGCCCGGATGCAAAAAGAATGGGCTGCGCCTGCTCCCGCGGTGGTGTTTGAGAGTTCGACTTTGAAATGTTGGATTACTGGCTTCGCCACTTCAACCAGGGTGAAAGTTGAGAACCTCCGGTTAACTTCTTTCCACAGTTTACAAATATATCAGATATTGTAAGCACGTCATACGTGAGCATACGTTGTGAGTAAGCGGCGAACGTGAGTAGAAACGCCAACCAACGAACACAATAACGAAATAAGTTTCCATATATTGTAATATTGTGCATTTTTTTGCAATCACTTTTTGTTTCTCGTTGATCTCAGCGGATGATATTGAAACATGATGATTCAATAGCGAGCTTCTTAAGAGCACGCCGCTCTACCGGTGACCGTATGATTTGTGCAGGTGACCATGATCAGTTATAGTTATAATCATTTATTGGCTCATATAACCATTAAGATACTGTAGCCATTGTTTTGGGGTTTGATTCGGTTTCTGTAATAACCGTTACAATACTTTCAACTGCTGGATAGTTTTGGACGTTCTCTCACCAAACTATTTGTAGCATCTGAGTGATGGGGGTTCTGTATGAGTAGGGTTTTTGAAGAAAAAAATCTAACTTTTTTAAATTTTATATAGATTTTTTAAATTTTATATAGATTTTTTAAATTTTATATATAGATTTTTTAAATTTTATATAGATTTTTTAAATTTTATATA
>VSDK01021435.1:53674-85276 GCA_009767595.1 Symbiodinium kawagutii
TTAAAAAAGTTTATGGGTTCATTTGTAAGTAAGGCCTACCCGGGAAAAAGTTCTTAAAAAAGTTTAAAAAAGTTTAAAAAAGTTTATGGGTTCATTTGTAAGTAAGGCCTACCCGGGAAAAAGTTCTTAAAAAAGTTTAACAAAGTTTAAAAAAGTTTAATTACAATATTGAGATGCAGGAAATAAACTCCAAAATAATTTGCACAAATCGTTCCTAATCATTGAAAAAATGGAAAACGCAAATAGAAAATACAACAAAATGACAAACCACAAAAAAAATCAATAGCAAAAAACACACATCTAATATGGCAAAACATTTTTTTCAGCGAACAAAAATGGAACAAATGCAAAAACAACCGAATCATTTCAACAATTCTAAACAAGCAACAAACAGATTCCCACAATGCCGGCGTCTATCGTATGCTGCTATTTTTCGCGTTAGTATTCTCGGGGGCAATAACGTTTTTGCATGCTGGTGTTTTTGCGCGCTGGTGTTTTTTACGAAAAGATTAGTTCGATGTACGTCCATAAAGTGCGGTGTTATGCGCACAAATAGGTCTAGAAGTGAGTCATGACTGACTACAGACTCATGTCAATGGCTATTGCGGCGGTGTGTCCATGGCTATTGGAGCGCTCAAATCTATTGACGTGCCACCGCAAAAACCATGCACACGATTCTGGAGTCCGGACACAACACGGTGCTACATTTCATCTATGCACATTACGCCGCACTAACTTATGAACGCAACATCGCACTAATCTAGTGGTTAAAAAAAAATCACCAGCCCGTGAAATCACCAACACGCGATAACGCTGTAACCCAACAGCGCCATATACATATTCCATCTTATTGGCTTGTAGTCGAGATCTCTTACAACTAGCTCAGATTAGTGCAGTGCTATGTCCATAGATTATTTCGCGGGTTTGTGTGTCTACTGAAATTTAATAAGTATTTTTGCACATATCTATATATTCTTATGAAATAATTTAAGCTGCGTCACTACATTCATATTCATAGTCCGTACTTAATTGAGTTTATGGCCATGGATTATTGCAGCGTCTTGTAGATAGATTTCAGACACATTCTGGTCATACATGCTTTGCAGTGGTATCTCGATCGATTAGCTTAACTAGTCGTAAATGGTGCTTTTGCTTATAATACCGGAATCGTAGCGACTGAAAACAACTCAACAAGTCATAAATGGTGCTTTTGCTTAATGTACCGGAATCGCACCTACTGAAACCTGCATCGGTTTGCGCAGTGCCATGTGCATAGGTTTGCGCGGCCTTGTGTCTGCAGATTGTTGCAATGCTGTGTTTGCAGATTACCGCGCTGTTACGTGCGTAGATCATCAAAGTGTCATGTCCACTGGTTCTGCTTCGTTTCATGCCTGTAAATTTGTGTCGTTTTATGTCTACAGGTTTGCTCGGTTGGACCACTGTAAAATGTTGCAGCGTTGTGTCCCGAGATGACTTACTGTTGTGTGCGATATTAGTGCAGTATCATGTCCATAGATTTTGTTTCGTTTTTGTCTATATATAGATTTGTGCGGTGTCATGTCTATAGATTGCTTGGTTTCACGTTTGTTTGTTTGTTGCAGTGTTATTAGATTCACTTGTCTCCCATCAATTACCTCCCATGTGTTGCCCACTTGTCCCCCGCTTGATCCATGGATCCTTGAACACTTGTCTCCGACTTACCATCCGTTTGTCTCCCATCAGTTGTTTCCCATCGGTCGTGGTTTAGGTCATCGTCACAATCGTCCTCATCCTTGCAGCTGTCACCGTGGTCAATCCAACGATGAAGAAAATCGATTTTATGGAAAAACCTTAAAAAGAAAACCAGAAACCAACCAAACAACCCATCCGCCCCCGGTGCCATAGCTCAGTGACGACCTCGATGACCCTTCTGACAGAGACAGGTTGGATAGACAGAGGGGGTTTAAAAGGGGGTAGGGTTAGATCAGCCATCTTGCTACAAAACGTTCCATGAACCAGCTTACAGACTTTATTCCTTACTCTAAGAAACATGCATCAACACACAAAGCGTGCACAAACTCCCATTGCCCTATTTACAAAATGAAGTGGGTCACACTGCATCCAACCAAAAAACCCCAGGTTGCCGCTTGCAAAATGGCAAGTGAGGTTTGGTCATGACATTGCAACATTTTTGTAACAAAAACACGGATCCTTACAATGTGAACAATTTTGTATGATCCTCTTGTACCAAATGATTGCTTACCTAGGTTTGTTCGATTCATCGCGGTCGCCTTCTCATTGTGCACTTAAATTCTGCAACATGATGTTACAAAGTTAGCTGTAAACCAACTGTTTGCCTAACGCTGGTTACCGTTTGGTTGCCTTTTCATTACTGATAGGGGCCAATGCTTGCTAGCTTTGTTTTACTCAGTTTGAACTAAATTTGTTCCTGAAAAATCTAACTCATTAAAAAAAAATATAGATTTTTTAAAAAATATATAGATTTTTTAAAGAAAAATAAAAAAAATAAAAAATCTATTAACCCAAACCCTATGCAACCAAACCCCCTTCATACAAGTGCTACAAATAGTTTGGTGATTCTCCAAAGGCCTTGCCAAAGAAAGTCACAATCGGGGAATTCAGCGATGATCGCGGATGGCCTTTGATCGAGTGTGTGGATTATCCCCACAAGGACCTGTGCCGACTGTCCCACGAGCCGACTAGCGTCGAGGTTTGCCCTTGTGTAGGATGCTATGCAGTTATTTGAGCTGAAAAGGATCTTTGTGAAACCTGACTCCTAAGTCACTGTTGAGCCACACCTTTGTACGTTATTATGCTGCTTGAGATCATAGCCCGTAACCAGATAAGAATGGAGGCTCTCTAGTTTTTACACAATCTGTGGTATGACAACCACAACTTGTAGCATTTGTTCTTCACTCGTTTTGGTGCGGCTGAACATTATGCGGCAGTGATCAGAGAATCAAGAGTATGGCAGTTGCTGTGGATGTTGCTGGCCCACATACTAGAAACTAAGCCAAGAATCGCTCGGAGTTTATCGGTGACCGCCCCCTTTGAAGCAACAAGTAGCAACCACATGCAACCATCAGCAAACATACTGGTTGTGAAGACCGTCCTCAAGACGCACTCCTTGAGGTTCAGTAGCACGTTCCTCCAGCATGTCATATCATGTCAATTAATATCATCCGTATTTTTTCGTCTATATGGGTGTTTCTCAAAATAGGGGACCCCCCTCATCATCGAATACTAGTCATGTATAGTAACAAGTAAAAGCCATTTTCTAGGGATCCCCTATTTCAATCTATTTCAATAAACGCCTATCTGGGAGGTTACCCAGAAAAAAGTGTGTTCCAATCCAAATCGATGGATTTCCTAATTGAAACGACCAGCATCGAGTGCCTAGATATCTTCATGGACCGCATTTGAATCCTAATGGTAGATGCACACTAATAAACCACGCACAGTTTACCAGCTCCAATAGCTGGCGATTTATCCCACAAATATGGGTGGTCTATTACGGATCAAACAGTATGCCAAAAGTCCTATCAATTAATTATGTTAGAAAAAACTATATTCTCCTAGGTAACTGTTTGAAAGGACTTTTGGTTACTGTCATACTAACATGATAAATAACCTATCACATGTATTCACATGTTAGATATTTTCCTGTAACCAACTCCTATGATTCCCATGCCCAAGAGTTGTCAACGGAGCCTGTTTGGCTTCCCCCCTAAGGTTCTCGAGTACGCACATTCCGACTCCAGCACGGATGAGGGTGAGACGGGTGCCTTAATGAGGCTCCCAGCCGTGAACTGCTGATTGTCGGGGGGCTGTAACCAACCAACACATCGCACCAATGAAGATACAACCAGCTTGGTATGTATGAATAGATGCAGAACTGGTTGGTAGTTTTAAACATTTCTATTTTCACTAGTAATCATTAACACCTAGTTGGTTGACTAATATTGTTCAAAGGGGTTGAAACCACCAACCAGTTATAATTACGACATAGATACATTATTTTTATGTATGAATACAGAATTGCATTTGATTAGCAATCAACTCGTGCTAGACAATGGAAATTGGAAAGTCAGTGCAGCTATAAGAGTTGGTATATGAGCAATGACTCAAATTGTCAGCTGGATAGGAGCATAAGATGTTCGCACATCTCACATCCTTTGGAGTTTCGCTATTTTCTGAACAAAATGACACTCTTGAGAAGTGGTTCACATGGTGTGTGTGTGTGTGTTTGTGTGTGTGTGTGTGTTTGTGTGTGTCCGGATTTAAGGCGATTGCAACATGACGAATCTAAGCGATCTAGATCTATGTCAGGTCACTCCCACCGGAAGTCCTTTCGGCAGGCAAACCGCGTTGCAATCAATGACATACACAAAGAGGTTTGCCACAACCATCAAGTTCTGCTCACAAATTAATGTAAATTATTATCACACCCATACAGCAAATTGGCTATGGGTCAAAGCCCTGTACCCCTGGTTCCCCATCATGATTTGGTTGGTCTAAGCCATAAAGTTGATGGCTAATATTGACCCAGCTCGCCATATCAATGACTCCCAGCGGGTGCGGGTTGCCATGGCGCCCTTGCTGGCGGCCTGAGGCGGCCGGTGGCTCGATCGCCATTGCGACCACCCCCCAGCTTTCTATCCTCTAGCTTGGCAAGGCGGGCACAGCGACCCTGGCGGTAGTACACGAAGCCGGTTGGTGGTTAAAGCGTGACCCACCTGGAAAACCCTGTTGGCGATAGTACGCAACCCTGGTGATAGTACCAAAAGGTTGGTGGTTCAGCAACCCAGGAAATCTTGACCCACCTAGATTTCAACAGCTATTGCTATACGCGATGTATGAATGTGCACATGAAACCGTTGACTGTTCTGCACACAGCATCTGGAAGGACACGAGTCAATCTAAGTTGTGCTGGTCAGCGGTGATTATGTTGACCCAAAGCTATTTTCAGGGTTGCAAATGGCAAGCAGAGTTTGTTGAACTACAGTATCAAGCAACGAATTAAGGTGAAAACGGTAAGTGAATCAAACGGGCAAAACCACACATATGTATATATATATATATATTATAAATATATATATATATACGTATATTTGAATAATTTATACATACATTAAATATATACGTATATTATATTGTCTAAGTTTCTATGGTTCGTGGATGGACGGACCCAAATCACCTTGGCCCTTCGATCCTCTGATCTGCAGCTCCAGGGCCCGCGACTTTGCAACGCAGGCGCTGCGTGTGGCGTTGGAAACTTCGGTGGCACAGCTGAGCGTTGGACCTGATCAGACGTGGGGTGGGCCCTTAGCAGATATAAGTTGGGGGGTTGGTTAATGATTAACTTAAGTTAGGGGTTGGGCAGATATAAGTTGGGGGTTGGGTTGGTTAAGTTGTTAACTAGGTGATTAACCCCAAGGAAACAAACAAAATCACCAGGTCATATGGCACTAGTATCATTAACCCCAAGGACTGGTGGAATTAACCCTAAGTGATTAGGTTGCTTGTAAACCAACTTATAGCTGGTTTGGCCTGATCTAGTTGGTGTTTGCTTTTCCCCCACCGAGGCCCTAGGCCTAGGCCTGGGATAAGCTTAGACTCTTGCTTAGACTCTTGTTGCCCTGAAAGCGTGGGGTATTTTGCTAAAAGCTTTGCCCTAATGATGGAACGGTTTGTTGACTATTCCTCATAGTGTTGACCATTATTGAAGATGATTAAACACCATCGATACCGTCAAAACTGCAACATTCTTGACCCCCTGACCAGCAACAGCATGGCAAGTTGGAGAGGTATCGTGGGTATGGACGACTGGTCCCAGCTTGTTAAAGGGACAGTATTGGTAAGCTTTCGGAATGATCCTCCATATATTGAACATTCCAAGGCGATGAGCATGACGGTCTGTCCATCAAGCTTGAGAAACAACTCCCAACAGCCAGCAACGAACGACTGACCATAGGGATCTGCAAAAACTGAAAGTGATGTGAACTGATCAAGTTCAACTTGAAACACTATTGTGGAACAAAAACGACTCCTTTTTCAGTTCCAAACCCAGCTCGCTCAGCACTCTGAGGATCGGAGGGTACAGCCTCTTGGCGCCAAACAATGCCCTTGCTGTGTTTAATGTCGTTATTCCGCTAGCTGCTAGTTTCTTGGGGCCAACATGCGCTTTGGCATGTTTTGGCAGAGCGATATAACCTTTTTGGGTTCCAATCCCATCTAACAGTGCCCCAAACTTTGGTTAAGCCGGAAACAATATAAGTCATACCAGTCTTCAACGAAGCGATCTTTATTCGTTCAATTCAAGGGGATGAGACGCTATCAGGTAATAGGCTATCACGCTACGCTTGTGGATCGGATGTGTTCATCAATGTGTTCTGCCAAGATGTTTTCATCACAAACCTCTAAATCCATCCACCCGCGGGTGACTTCTTTGATCTCAGAGTGCAATACTGGCCAGGGAGATCAATGATTTTATATCAAAAGGCAAATGGATAGTGGTAATTGCGTTGCCTCGCTTTGGGATGGTCAATTGCTGTACACATGATGAAGGACATGGGTCGGCTCGGTGGAAAAGATTGCTTTACTTTCCAGACGGGACACTGGTTTGTCTGAAGATTGCCTCGCAAAGCTTTGACTTGCTGATGCACCATTTACTTTACCATATTTTGCCTGCTGCGAAACACCGTTTATCATTGTGACTCCCTTTCTTTATCACAACTACTCTTCGCGATTTATAGTGGTCAAACATGTTGATCATATATGATATTGAAATAGCTACTAATTGTTGTAGTTCCCATAGCCAAGCATGTGTAACTTGTGCCCATGTTTATTCCCAAGCCATTGCTTTGGTGAAGGATCATCAGAACAAATGGTGGATGAGTGGATGATTGCTCCCTCCCATTTTCCATGGCGAAAATCAGCATCAACCATCGTCCTCCAGCACATTCATCACCATCAACCATTTTGTCATTCTCCATGAGTTTAAATCAACCATGAACTGGCTATGGATTCACCATCATTGAACATTGATTATATAATCATCATGAACCATGGATTGACCATTAAACCATCATTAATCATCAAACATCATTACACATGCATTAACAATCATACACCATCGTTAACTCCATGATTATACAACTCCACCATGACCTCAACCATTCATCACCACGAATCAAGCCCACTATAGACAACACCATCAACTCAACCATTAACACAACCATTACTGTATCTCAAACATCATGAACTAATATTAATAACACCATTCCATTAAGTCAACCATTGTCAATTGTGAACTATTAGTCCAACATAAACAGTTGCCTTATCAATAGTGGTTAGTCATTTGTGGTGTTATTGATAATGCTAGTGGTTAGTTGCACTAAGTATTGATAGTTGATTAACTATAGCAACTAACTACTAGGGTTGTAGTTAAACTATCAATATTTATAGTCGCTAATAGTTAGTCACTATATTATCACATGATGATATTGGTATTATAGTTAGTGGGCAGTCATTTGATAATAGTTAGTCACTATTAGTGGACTAACTACCATGAGTGGTTAGTTCTTGCTAATAGTTCGTCAATCAACATGGTGGCTAATAGTTATAGTTAACCATTGTGACTAACTGCTAGTTGATTCACTATATTATCTATATAAATATTGACTAAATATAGTACTAACGATATTCATAGTTGATTAAGCTATATTAATAACTACTAGTTGATTAACTATATTCATTAACTAGTGATTAACTACTAGTTGATTAAGTATAGTCCCTACTATAGTCTATTAATATTTCTAGTGGCTGCTTAGTCACCGTGGTGGCGAACTCACCGGGGCCAAGGCAAGGCGCCGCGGCGGGCGCTTTGTCCTGTGGCGCCTGGGGTGGCTTCTGGGGCCTGTGCAATGGCAGCGTGGTGGGATGCTCTGCGCCTTGGAGCGCAGGGCGGCGGCGCGGGGGGCACTGGGGGCATGGTGGAATGATGGGATGGTGATAGGATCTGATAGCATTCCATCCTAATGATACACATAGGTTGGGTGATTATCTGGTAATATGGTGATGGGGGCTATCTGATACACATTTTTTGAATGAAATCAATGGGATGGGGGGATCTGAGGAGGTTTGATGGTAGATCTACCTTTGATGGTTGATCTATGATAGGATCAGTTTATGGTGGATCTGATAAGCGATTCTTAAACTTTGATGAAGAGTAGATTGAGTAGATGACAAGATAGTGAAGGATGATGTGCAGTGGTTCGTTGCAATAGTTTTAAGCTATTGTTGGATTGTAAGGGTTTGAGCACCATGGGCAGCCATTGTGGATTTCTGCAGGTACTCGAAGCTACTTGGCAAGCGGAAAGCAGCCAATAAACGTCCAGCTGGGAAACGTTTCACTTCTATTTGGTTGATTTGCTGAGTTGACTTGCAAAGTGGTTGCATCATGCATCGAGGGAAACATGGAGATGCATGGAGCCCCTACATCCCGAGTTATTAAAGGGTGTACGAATCATCTTCCATTGTGGGCTTTCCATTGTGAAGTCCTTGGTACATTGTAGTTTTCCAGAACACTTCAGGGTGGATCTCTTTGCACAGACTAGACTCTAGTAGACAAACAGGCTTGCAGCAACGTTTGGCTGTTGCAATATCAAGCGTGTGGTCTAAGGACACGATTTCCATGTTGGGGACTGCAATTGGTCGTATTGGCCCATTCCGAAATTCCCTTCAGGAATGTTTTTTATGTACTTCATATTATATAACTTTTACTACAAAGTATTTTCCTGAAACATGGAGATCAAATCAGCTCCTGAACAGAAATCAGTGAAATCAGCAACAGATTGAGAGATCGCTTCACAGAAATCAGCGAGGTGGGTCTTCTCGCTGCACCCTTCACCTTGGGTTCCTCGGCGCGCAGAGTGTGGCGGGGATCGACAGCTGTGGCCCAGCGGTGCAGGGGCAGCCCTCGGTGTATGGGACAGAGACTTCCACCAAACCTCGGGGATTTCTAGACAAACCATCGTTTGGACAAACCATAAATATCCTGAGGATAGCACCAATCATTTGGACAAAGTGATCAGTATTTCTCTCATGCTCTAACATGAGTAGTGTCCAACATGTTTTTTTGACATGATCAATCAGCGCATTTGCCAGGACTAGCCATGACTTTACGCAGCATCAGGCAATCAGTCGTCCAGCATGATGAGCTGCAACCGGTCATAGCCTGGCAGCCTGGAGCGTGACCAACGATATGTATGTAACGATGATTAGTCATTGGAGTCCATGATGGGCAAGTCAAGTTACTTCATATGTTGTGTTGTTGTATCACATATCTATGGCATATAGATAATTTTGTATATGTTTATGAATATATTCCAAATATGTACATATATATATATATTTATATTTATATTTATATTTATATTTATATTTATATATAACAAATGTATGGCACATAAATAGTTTTGTATATATGTATATATATATATACGTACATTTTTACAGACACCTATTTAGATCATTGAGACAAATGGCACTGTACACCTTCCGTTCACATCCCTGATCCATGACCGGTCACGCGTCGAAGCGTTGGGATGTTCACCTGCACGTTGTTTGGGATGGTTGGTGAGTAGCCATAGCCATATGCACACACATAGACTGCTGGGTGGTTTTAACCATGGTTAATAATTGTTAATCATAGGGGTTAACTAACAATAATGGTTAAACAACTACTGGTTGGTGGTGTTTCAAACATTTTGATTATTTTTTCTTGTATTCATTTGCAAATGGTTGGTCGGCAAGCATATTTTTCATAGGGGTGGTTCAACCACCAACCAGTATATTATAATGTGTTCACATTGTTTCACACGGATCAGATCACTTGATGGTTGATGAATAATGTGTGATGACTAATGATGATCATGGATGGTTGGTGACAATAGCAGCTGGTTCAGCTGGTTTCAGAAGCGTAATTATTTGTTGCTTTCAATGAAGTCGACTCATGTAATTTACCTGGCAATGGAGGGCCCTTAGAACCACCAAGCAGATAATGTGCGACTTTGTACCCACATGGACATTGTGGTATGGTCAAGGTGGCTATTGGATGTTAGGCAACGATTGGATAACATGTTTGGAAACTAAACCACTGGACATTTGCAAGGTCTCTTGATAGCGCGCCCGAGGCTTTTCCGTTCCGGTACTCACCGGCATGATGGCATGGACCGGACTCGTAGTAGGTGTTTGGACCGCGGGAATTCTGGGTTATGCTGCTGCAGGCATCACGGTTTACCAAACTACCCATGTGATTATCGCGGCTGTTGGCTTTTGCAGGGATTCACTACAGAGTAGCTACGCAGCTGTGTTGATGATCATGATCACCAATGAACTGGCAGCTCCAGCGTGACCAGTAAATTATGAGGCACACTTTATTCGTACTCAGCTGTTTACCCCGCCAAAATCAGATGACTGGTACGATGACTGGGGCCCGGGGACATGGGCTGCTCAATGAAGTGGTTGCAGTAATGCCTGACTCTGGAATCTTGTTAACCTTTAACCCCCGTCTGAATTAGACAAGCAAACATACACATACGCACATACATGTACTTGTGCAAATATATACGTTGCATGTTGGCAATTAGTGATATGGTTGTTTGCTTGCTTACGGTACTTGTAGTCCCTAGTCAGTATTGATAGCGGTTTCTCCTTTGATAGCAGCTATGGCAAGAACCCAGCTGATTGTTGACCATTTGCACTTGATTTTGGATTGTTGAGCTACCAGTCTACCACTGGTCAATTTGTGGGATTGGGCACTGACCAGTTGGTTGCGTTCGAACATCGGTGTGTCTACCCTTAAAGCTAAAAGTTGTTATGCCCCGCATGACTCTTTAAATGGGCATGGCAGTAGCCAATTCCAAGTCCGCAAACCCACAATTGAGCCAATTATCGTCAGCACCTTTATACAATGTTTTGTACCTACTTCATGTGTAGTTGCCCGAAGATCAATATATGATCAATGACTCTGGACAATGTCAATCCAACCCATCTGTTTTATTAGTGCGTTTTTGTTCTCACATATCAAGACATAACCATGTCCTGATTAATCAGAGTAATTTAATCTTATTGAATCCGAATCATAATTGATTATATATTCAAATATACAACACCAATGGTATAACACACACGTGTACTGCACAACTCCACGAAATCTCTTGACCAACAGAGCACATGGCAGCTTCAATCTGTTTGGATGACACTAGTGTTTCTTAGCGGCCAGCCCTTCGACCCTGGGGGACTATCCTAGGGATATCTTCTTGTATCAAACAGGCATATGATGGCATACGTATAGTTACATAATTGATTTCTATATTTGAACATACACACATATATTTATCCATAATTTCATATAGATATCTTGGCTGTATCTCAAAATAAACTATAGGTACATATATCTAAGTATCTACTTTTCTGAGTTTTTTTGTTCAGCTTTCTAGCAGCAATTCCCTTGCGAAAGAAAGAGATGAAACTTTCACTTTCATTTCTGAGGGTCATTGACTGCAACAGCTTGCAGGTTCCTCCGCCGGTGTTGGCGCGGGCTTGGTGGGTCACATGCCCCCAGTGCGCTGGGATGACCCTGTTTCCGGATGATCAGACCTGGGTACAAGACTACTTGATGGTTTTAAGTTTTAAGCATTTTATAGTGGCCCTAGTACAAAATGGTTTGGTGGTTGACTTGTACATGTTTCCAGTTCAAAAAATGTCCATTTTGATGAAGCTTTTAGAGTCATACAGTCATACTACGTCACAATGATCTAAGATTTCAAAGCACAGGTGACATTGGTTTGGATCACTGTAATCAGGACGTTCACATATGTGTACATACGCAGTAGGTACATGCATCATACAGATTCTTCAACACTGGTTCTGAGGTTTGTGCACCAGGTACACTGTTTCCCGTCTACAACCAATTACAAAGGTTGATAGACAGATACCCCGAGAGATCGAGTGACCGGACCATAGCAACATGTCCAGGTGCATGTTGGTTTGTTGCTGACAGTTGCTGAGACTTCATGGTTGGCAGGGTTACTGTATTAATATGGGTGTTTGACCCATTTGTTCAGGTCCATCATGATGCAGCATGATGACATCGAACCAAACACATTATCAGATACATTACACACATACTTATGTAGGTATGTATGCATCTGATCATATTGTGGTGTTGCAGGAGTATACCGGGCTTAAAATGTGTTTTATTTGATTATTGTAAGATTTGCTTGCAGCTGACACATTGAAGCTAGACAGTATGGGCATTTTCATTTCAAGCAGGGTTTTTTTAGAAAAATACAGGCATTGAGGTAGTCGGTGCAAGGTCTATCGATGGCACATTCAGAGTCATTGTGCACGAAGATGAAACGGACACACGAAAATGTATAAGTATGAGACATACACGCACACACACACATGTATACATATACATATGATCATACATTGTTTCATACATATCTACTATTCCATTTGATGTGCATGCCATTCTAGGGCTATCCCATCCATTGACTCAGCCGACCAAAACGAAGAGCAGCGCTGAGGCGGTGGTTGTGCAGGTTATCTCTACAGCGTGCATGATGCCGAGGCCAGGTATATGCCTTGCCATGGTCCGAAACTTTCGCAGCGTCCATGGCTTCCCAGACTGTAAGTGGACTTTTCTTATGGTCATGGATCAATATTCACCTGCCAATCATGGGGGTAATAACCAACAATAATAGGAAAAACATGGAAAAACCAAGATTAATAATAGGGAAGCAAGGGTACACGGTTTTGACCCATAGCCGCATAGATGGGGTTGGGTTGGTCAAATGATTAGTTGTTGATAGAGTTGATGATGCCCAAACAACTTCTTGTGACACAGATGAAGCATCAATTTTGGCTGCTCGTACTAGGCTGGGTACAGTCGCTTGGGTAACATACTGCGGGTAACTCCTAGGCAGTGTGGACCGGACGTCCTTCTTACAGCTTGCTGCGCGGTGCTTCCAGTGATCACTAGCCATGATCCATCATTATCCATGATCACCAGCCATGAATCATCATATGTTTCCACCACAATGATTGGTACACCGGATGTTGTGGACTGATCAATAATCATCCGTAATCACCACTTCCAGTTCACTAACCATCAACACGTGTTCACTATGAAAATTACCAACATCAATGACTTACCTTATCGGGCTGTAGCTGACCAAACTGATCGAACTGTTAGGAGGTGACCATCCAATTATTGGATGATTGGATGTGGCCCATTTGCCAGATTTATTCACCATGGAAGTTCTCAGCATGACAAACACTGTGCTGCTATATACACTCATCCTATTACAGTACCGTTCGATATGTGTATATAGATTTATTGGTAGACATTTGCACTTACCTACAGTATTTGTTTTATCCATTTATTTATTTTGGTCTTTGCATTTATGAATATAGCATCATATAGCACTATAATTTTCACATTAGCAATGTAGCATATAGTTTTAACTAAGTTGAAACCATGATTGTTGGTGATTATCCCCAATTAATTCTTATCAAAATAGGTCCCAATAGTTGAACTGCTTATCTTGAATATACTGAATATCCCCTATTTATCCACCATGATAATCTTATTATTCACCCTTATGATCCCCTATTAATCCCTAATATAGTTGCTTGTTAATCATTTTTGTAGAGGATTGGATTAACACCTACTATAGTTGCTTATTAAACCTACTATAGTTGGTATGATCCTCTATCCATCAAGATAATTGCAGATGTATCCCTATTGAATATACTTAATATTAATCTTTCCTATTTATCAATAATTGAATATACTGCCTATCTTGAATTATACTTATCCTATTAATCCCTATTGATATCCTATTTGAATTGCTGATGTCCCTCGCTGATGCCACAGGAGCAGCGCCAAGCGCAGCGAGGCCATCGCATAAATCGTCGCGCGCGGCGCTTGGCGCGGGCCCAACTGGCGCTCAATGGATGATGTCCACCGTTGGATCGTTGGATGATGAGATTTTTTGGATGGAAATTGTTGGATGATGAGATTTTTAGGAAATGATGATTGTTGGATGATGAGATTTTTAGGAAATGATGATCGTTGGATTGTTGGAAATGATGATTGTTGGATTGTTGGATGGAGGATGGAGAATGGAAAGTGTTTCTCGAAATTTCTCGAAGCCTGACAAAGAATGCTGCACCGGGGAAAATTGACGTTCTTGAAAAAATAAGAAAGTCGTCATATTAGTGAAACATATCTCAGGTGGATTCATGGCTAACATGGCTACTGCTGGTGTGATTTGTTTTTAAGGGTCCACGATGGAAGGTAATAGCATTGAATAGTTCACTTCAATCATATTTATGTTAGCGAACAGACAATTCAAGTAGAACTCACTGAATGCATTTTGTTCATCATGTCATTAAAACTCAACAAGTGATGGTTTTATTTACACTTTTTTGTTGGCTATCATCCTCCCTACAATTAGATATGAACCAGACCTTTAACGAACAACTATATGATTGACAGTACTTAATGCAAGCTATTAGTAGAATAGCTATTTTATAGTTGGTTACAAGGAGTCGATGTTTTTTGCACACCATACTGGACATTGATCTGGTGATAGTATTGAAATGACGACTGCCAGTAAAAGAAATGCATGCATGTCTAAAATTTACATATGTACTTAAATATCGAAACTAGGTGTTGGCTAATAACTAGAGTAGATATATTCATCAAACAGCCTTGAGAACACCAAAACATCAAACAAAAACAAGATTGCAGGACCCATCAAGTCGAAAAATCCAACAAAAAAAAACTGCCAGAGACCCATGAACCCGACAATCTTGGAACCTTGGGACCTTGGGGTCTGACATTTTGTGTGTTTTTGTTTTTTTGGTGTGTGGTTTTTGTCGTTGATTTTTTTGTTCTTTGGTTTTTATGGTTCTCTCGATGTTTTGGCAAAATGAAATCCATACGTTAACCAACAAATCAAAAAACACAAAAAACATGTCAGACCCCAAGGTTCCAAGATTGTTGGGCTCATGAGTCTGGCATTTTTGTTTTTGTGTCTTTGTTTTTTGGTTTGATAGGTTTGCAATCTAAGTTTTTTTAGGTTTGATGGTTCTTGCAATTTTGGTTCTTTTGGCAGATGCAGATGTATAGACGCTGTAGTTTTGGGCAAATTTGTTCATTCCCGTGGTGGCCTGTTCTGTTGAAAAATGGTGGTTTCGACCTTTCCGCCCTAAATCGAAAGGGGATGCTTGGAACACATGAGCTGCTAACATTCAGATGAAGCATCCCGACATTTGTCTCAAAATGCGAAACCCAACGGTGCTACGAATCATGATTGTTTTCTTGTGAGTACATTTAAGATCCAAGCCCACCTATTTGCTTTATACGGACGCTCGACATGACACACGAACATTGATGCCACATTTTTTCTCAGCAACAAGCGATATGATATCCCTTCCCTTCAAGCCACAAAAAACAAAAGGGGTTTTTGAAAATGTAATGTGCAATTTGTTTTGGGCATGTCCGCAAATCTAGTTTACATTTGCGCAGGTCTTTTCGAAAATGTAATTACTTCCCTCCCAGGCAAAATGCTCAAACACAATTGGGGTTGACCGCATTTTTGCCCTGAGTCCAGGTTACATTTAAGCTTGCAGACGCCATACAGCGGAAAATGCACTTCAAAGGATTTACCATCAATCCAAAATTGTTTTCTTTTTCCAATGGGGTATGTAAAATGTAGCTGACATGAAACCAATTGCGGTGATATTCAAAAAATGCAATCTTGCATTTGCACAGGTCAACATCCTCAAAATCAGGTGAAAATTGACTTTCATTTACATAGGTCCCCCCTCTAACAGGGTGCTGAAATGATCGTTGACTTGGCTGTGAGTCAAAACCCTTAGTCCCCCTGGTCCCCCATCATTAACCAGCACGTTTTCCCTTCTATTGCTGGTGGTTATCCTTATTCAATTGGTTGGTTAACTGCTCGACCCAGCTAGCCACTTGACGACTTGGGCGACGCAACAGAAGTCAAGTTCAGCGCGCAGAAAAAACCGTCCTTCACATTGGTTGCCTGCAGTGCCAAGACCTATGCGTCAGTTTATTTGGCTATGGGTCAATATTAACCAACCAATTGTAAGGGATAAGTTCACCAACAAAACTATAGGGAAACAGCCTGGTTAATGATAGGGGAACCAGGGGGACTAAGGGTGAACTGACCCACTGCCATTTGTTGGGAAAGCCAATTGTGTGCCTCGGATAGAACTGGATTGAAACTTCGGTGCCCACGCCGCACAGGTCATGCCGAAACTACATGCCACCAACCATGTCTACAAAGATTTGTGTTCTTAAACTGTATGAGGGGGAAGGCACTTGATAGGTCGTATCTACTCCAATGAAAATGTATGGACCGGAATTACCTTTCAAATTGATAATCCCCAACACATTGGCACACTACTGAGATTGCATTGATGTTTTGCAATCTTTGCTTAAAAATCCCACGTCAGAGAAAAACATCATTCCCGAGAAGAAGTTACCCACAATGTCACATTGTCCACCAGCCCAATGGTTCAAACAGTTGTTAAAGAATATGTCCATCCCAATCAAGTGGTAAATAATATTTGCCTAGTTTTTTCCATTTCTTTAGGGGGGATTATTTTCATGAATGCAACTAAAAGGTTCCAAGGTTGGTACTTGAATCAACCATCGTAAGTGATGATTATTCTTACTTATTGTGAGCCTACATGGATGACTTGCACTTATTTTTCAGGACAATGTGTAGACATCATCAGAGAGCGAATCTGACGCAGCCATTTGAGCATTGTTTCGTCAGGTCATATCATGACCAATTCGTTTGCCAGTCCACCGTCCCCCGGACCAATAGCTGCCGGGGCGTTTGAAGCTTGTGTCAAGTCTCAACCTTGTACCCTCCATGTTCGGCTGCTCACTGTGTTCAAATTCAACGTGGTGTCAGCGCCTTATGATAGGATTGGAGTTGTTTCGTCCATCCGCAGTACCTATGCTTGTTGTTTCGGTCTCGAGTTTGGTACGAATGTGTGCCATTTGTCCCGCCTAGGAAGCCATTCGTTTGGAGCATCTCGCAGTTTTGACCCAGGGCCATTCACAGTTTGAGATTTCATGTGTTTTTGTTAGTGGACAAAGCCAACAAAAATATGAACATTGTTATTCATACTTCGTGTTGGGAAATTTAGGATACAAGTTGAGCTGGCAACTCACTTGCTTGGCATCAGATGCCTCGAAGTAATGATCGCAGATGATCGCAGTTCCTGGCCTCCAGGATCGCAGATCGGAAAAAGGGACGCCTGAATTACAAGGGCGCAACCACTTTAGATTAATGAAGGTGCAGTCATCAGCTTTGAGGATTTACAGAACATGACGATATGAGGAACAAAGGTGAGAATGTCAAGTAAACTTCAAGTGAAGAAAATTTGAATGTGTGAATATTTGTTTAGCCATTTGAATGTGTGCGAATAGAGTTCATATTTAAAGTCTGGTGTCAGTTGCGTTGTTGGTTTGTTTGCATATAATTACCGGGGAGATGATAGTATGTTCATATACGAACATAAACAGCATCAGATGAGTGCACATGATAGGACCGGGCAGAATTTTGCATGGAAGCAAAAGCGCCCAGGAAGATAAACACACATTGCCCACGAAAATGGTCGTGCAGGGATAGATGTCATCAAGAAGTATTGCACTGATACAAACATAAAAAAAAAACAAACGAAACACTGAGGGATGTGAGGATATCCAACTGATCTAAGGATGCATCCGACCAACAAGAATCATGTGCCAACGTGACTTGCATGAAGGAAGAACCAGCAGTTACGAGGGCCAATTGAACCTTGATAGCATGTGTTTCATTTGGCGAGGCACCCTTTTGACATGATTTTCCTTCAACATGCATACATATATAATCATGTATAATGATAATCATACATATATAACTATACCATGTTTCATGTTTTGTTTGTTGATGCATCATTCCAACGACAGAACTACCAAAGAGGCACAAGATGTCAGAAATGCAATTGTACCAATTAAGTCATACTGTGCGATCCCAATTTCAAATGTTTACAAAGCGGCGGTCCCAACCCACGACTGAAACGGTGTTGTTTGACAGTTTGCGCACGTGTCATGACATTTTGAGGAAACCACTGGCTTGTGGTTTTAAGTAGTTTTGCCCCCAGTATATGGGATGTTTGGTTGATCAACTAACATTGTGGGAAAGGATTGTAACAACCACCCAGACCATGATGGACATTCATGTGTCACCATTTCGAAATGAGGAAATGATATGCATCAGCAAAGCGCACAGGTTGCTGACTAGCAGGTGTATGCTGGGACATGCTGGGACAATGAAGTCCAACATCCCAAGATCAACCAGATTGAATGAATCCGCAGTGATCCAGTGGACACAGATATATCGAACCAGCCACCAGTAGCTGTTTAACCATTTTTTGTTGCTTATTATCCCCTAGTACTAACCGTCATCATCCCATAGAAAAACCCATGATTTGCAGTGCTTCAATCTTTGATCCACTTGGATGAATTCAACTCGAACCTGGTCACTGTGTTCTTGGACCACCTTTTTCCTGAGGTTTTGGATATGGTCCTGCCAGGAATTGCTTGGTTGGCTTCACAGTCGCTTGATCAAACCCCCGGCGAACCCCCGCAGAAAATCTTCCCTCCTAGGGAATTCATAGGGAGTCCATGGTGAGTCCGATTGTTTCGTATGATAAGGGACCTATCTTAGTAGGGAATCCATGCATTTTTCTCTGGCAGTTTCCACCCTCCCATGGTTCTACGGGATTGCCAGGCAGCCGTACATCTCCTGCTTGGGCCCCAGGAGGTCCACTGAGAAGTGGTGAATCCAGCGATTCATTGTGCTTCATTAATTTCTTGGTTATCCCACATGGTAACCCACAGGAATTAAGTAATGCTCTAAACTCAACGTTTGTTTCCCCTAGCACTGGTTCCTAATATGAACCAACTTTGGAAACAGTTTTGATTCGGCAAACGGTTTTTGATTTCTGTTTGGGATAATTACTGATGGAGTACAAACTACTCCGTTCTTGGATGGTTGGGGTAGGTTCCTATCTTTAGCTGTGCTTGTTGGTTGTTATACTTGGGATCGGCGTTTTCGGACAGTCACATCATGAACCAGGGTAGCAAGATGTAGCAAGTGTGGTCACTACGATTGCGGAGTCGTTGTTTTACTTCGTCCGATTTACCTACCTTGTGCTTGATTAGCAGGAATTGCCAAAGTCCATAATTTATTGGAACATATTCGAAATTGCGTGGATCGAGGAGTTCTTATGGTGCATGTCCCGCTTGTTTTTGTTTTCCATCGGTTGCCTGCAAGAGAAACTGTGATCCGGGTTGCTCTAGCTTTATTATTTTAGCCCAGATGTTACCCATCCACACCTTGGTGAATCTGTCTATAGTCTAGTCTATATACATTTGGTGGTTTCTCAAAATAGGGGACCCCCAAATCATCCAATATTTCATTATTTATAGTAATTTTTGAGGTCCCCTATTTTGAGAAACATCCATTTTAGGTGAATGTCGGTGAATGTTGTTTCCATATCCATTCTTGGTGGAGCTTTGGGAATGGCATTGCTCTTCTCAGGGCCTCGCCCGGCTCCAGAGCTTTTGGATCAAGTGCTCCAAACTGGCTCCGGTTGATCACCATAAATTGACCTCTCAACTATCTTCCAATCAGGTCACCATAGGTCATCCATCAGACTGCGAATCATTTCGAGGATTTGCATTGACAGAATGTGCAATTACACTTTGCAAGTATGAACTTTTCGAAGAAATTCGAAGAAATTCCATCATCTTTGACCATATTTGCACCTTGCCTCCAAGGCATCACTCCAGATTTTTGCCTCGGCCTTGAGCCAAGATCAGCCGGACCACCCCCGTTGCGGCGCAGCCACCTGTCGCGACCCAAATGATGCGACGTCAGGTTGTCTTTGCCGCCGCGGTTCGCCGTGCAGTACCACTGGGCACTCAACGACCTGCTGTGCCTCAGTGGCAGAAGGATGGGTTTGGAATGGTTTGTTGATTGATGGGTAAGTATATGCCAAAATGGTAAGTAGATAACTTCTGCCAAAATTTATGGTAGGTATGTGCTTAACTAGTGGTGAATTAGTGGTTATATAACTATGCTCAACTATGGTCAAAACATGTCAAAACTATGGTTAACTAGTGGCTAGCCATAAATTTGGCATGGTTAACTTGGCTTAACTAGTGGTGAATTTGATGGTCAACTGGGAAACGATGGTGGTTGATAGCTACATGGTTGGTTCATGGTGGGTGACATTGGTTAACAAAAAAGCTGCCCACAAAAAACGAATATGTTCCTGCATTTGGGGTAGGAAAATTTCCCCCAGGTTGCAGTGAATTTTGCTATGCTAGAAGAACTCAACACCTGTGACCGAGTCTTTCAGTAGACGTCGGAGCACTTGACATACCATCAAAATCCGTCAAACATGAAGGTTTCTTCTCCAACTGAACCATCATTACACTAGTTAGCCATCAATTAACCACTAATTAACCATAGTTAACCAGCAAACCTGAGCGTCGGGCCCCGAAATGCCCATTTGAACAAATCACTGGCTTGATCCTGTCGTGGCTACAACGTAAGAGCAGGTGGGCTAGGACAACAGTTCATAATAAGATTTGGTCGTTAACAAATGGAAAAGGGGACGAAGGACACCAGACATCACCAGACTCATTTCCCAAAATTTCCCAAAAACTTAGACTCAACAACTCTGTATGGTATCTGGAAGACATCATTCTTCTGCAGTATGCTTCTAGGTCAATTAAGTCATGTTATATAAATCTTCTGAGTAACACCCCATGATGGCACCACTGATCCAACATTCCTGGTACGCTGCCCAGGTACTTCTCCCTCGGTCCAGCCATGCCACGGCCGCAGTGGCTCGCAGCCCTACGGCCACCCGTTTTGGCGGGTTTGCGAGCGCGGCAGACCGACGATGGTGCGCCAGGGTGCGTTGAACTGGCTGGTGGGACACCTAGATAGGGGACACTTACGCGAGTGGTTGGTGCTTTATTTGGGATGATGGTACTCATATGTACCCATGTGCATTGAGTATTTTTTGAGGATGGATTGCAACCACCAACCAGAGAATCTCTATCACTCACCGATCAGCGAGAAGTGGTTGACCAACAGCCTGTTCCTGCCGGTTGATTGTTTCTTCAAAGTCGCGTAACTTGCAGGGTGGTTTGTAGCTTGTCAATGATCAGTCGCCATGTTGTTTGGGTGTTCTTTGTGAATCGAAGCAGTGTGCTTATTACATCAAGGGACCAAGCAAGTAAAAGAAGTGGGGGGGTCCAATTGCGGCAATTTGTTCTACATAGTGTTTCATATGAGGGTTTGGTTTCCATTATGTGGCTCGGATCAGAACATGTTCCACTTTTGGGGCAATCTCACATATACAAGTTGTACTTATTGATCAGTCATTATTCTCCACCACTATTGATAAGTGGCTGTTATTGACTTTGGTTAACCATCACTCAACCATCGCTTACCCGTCACTCAACCATCACCCAACCATCATTTAACCATCACTTAAGCATCAAACATTCAGGCAATCTCACCACCGAACTCGCAGGAGCAGCAGCGTCCCTGGTGGTTGCATGGAGCACTACCTGGACCTGAAATCCAGCGGAGAAGCTTGGGCGGTTGGGGAAATTGGGCCAGCTGGGTCAAGCAGTTCACCAGCCAATCATGGGGGACAATGACCAACAATAAGGGAAACTGCCTGGTGAACGATAGGGGAACCAGGGGTGCGGGGTGAACTGACCCACTGCCATTTTTGGGGAGCCGCTGAGGGCGGACGCTTTTGGAGTGCTGAGATTTGCAAAGATTTGGAGAGAAATGGTGCATCCATATGGCGGTTTCTTAAAATGGCAGACGCCAAAGTGATGGATGTGTTTTTTTTTTTCTGTGAATGATTAACATTAGATGATTGGGGGGCACCCCTATTTTGAGAAACCACCATATTATCAATTATATCAATAAACCCCGGCAGAACCCAAAAGATAATCTGTGATTTCCCATAAGAGATATATAGGAAGTTGATTAATGTGGCTCTCCCGTTGCCTTGTTGCCCAGAAATCAACACATTTTTGCACGTGGGTGGAATGAACTGTGTATCGGCCAGATGTTTGTTTTTTGTTGACAATACAAACATGGACAGAACCCATTGTGCCATGTCTAAAGACATTATGCTTCATGGGGAACTCGTTTCAACTCGAGACATTTGATTTCCAGATCATACTCGTGTTGGTATAAAGTATAAAGTAATGATGTTCTGAATATGCGCGCATAAACTCAAAACTGTTTGACATACAGAAGCGTTTTGTTTGTTCAGAGATTGCTGCACATTGTCTTGCTACAATGCGCAATGCACCGTAGATAAACCAAGATCATCCGGACCCTGCTGCTTCGGGCAGGATGTTTGCGAGCAGTCACCTACATTGGTACATTACCTGCACATAGGAATCCAAGCACAGAAGTCTTGCAAACTGTGCAGGTGCTGGTGCTGAACAAGCTACCACGAAAGATTGTGTTGTCGACTCCAAGTAGCAAAAGTTGAACCTTTCCAGTTGAATACTCAAGCTTTCCAGTACTCAATGCAGTGCCTCTTCCAAGGAAATTCAAGAGGATCCAAGACAAGAAGTTTGCATGCAGATGCTGGACAAGTTGGCCAAAGATCTCGAATCTAGTCATGATTTGGCCATCAGTAGCTACATCCAGTGTGCGAGATCAGCTGCACTCGAAAACGGTAAACAACGTTGGCCAAATAGAGGTTCCACACGATCATCAGGGTGGTCCCGGTGGGCGGACAAGCAACAATCAAAGGTCATGGTGGGTTTACGTCACTCAAAACGATCAGTTTTAAGTATAGCTAAAAATTGAGCTCTGTGGACATAAGCAATTGCCCAAAGAACCTGTGAGCAGGACCAGCTGCAGTGATAAGTGGCAGCATCCGTAGCTTGTCTCCTCCATGGTGACCCTTGCTGCGCCAGTCTGCCACAAGGAGAGCTATTCGCCAAAGATGTGTAAAATTCCTAAAGCTGCGCCAAAGGCGCGGCACAAACTCAGCCGTGTTGAAGGTTTTCTCGCGCAGTCTTGGAAAAATACGTGTGTGCTTTTTGTTCTTTATTTGTTGTTTCTTATTTGAATTTCAAATTTCATTGGCGTTTTCCTTGTGATGTTCCAATTCATTTGGTGTTTGGTTGATGGTGTGAACAGAAATGATTGAAGATGTTTATTTGACTTTACTGTGAAGCATTATCAACCATCTTCTAAAGTCCAATCATTATCAACCATTATCATTGGTTTATCAACCAATCATTATCAACCATTATCATTGTCAACCATTATCATTGGTTGTGAAACAACCAACCATTTACGGTTCACCATTTATTGGTTGATGTTTGGACATGGTATGTTTATTATTTATTATCCATATTTAAAATGATTATCTTTATTATTGAAATACAAAACAATTGGTTGTCATTGGTGGTGAAGCAACCAACCATTTATGGTTCACCATTGATAATGGTTGATAAGGATTGGATGAACCATTATCAACCATTATCATTGGCTTATCAACCAATCATATCAACCATTATCATTATCAACCATTCTCATTGGTTGTGAAACAACCAACCATGTAGTGTTCACCACTGATAATGGTTGATAAGGATTGGATGAACCACTATCAACCATTATCATTGGCTTATCAACCAATCATATCAACCATTATCATTATCAACCATTCTCATTGGTTGTGAAACAACCAACCATGTAGTGTTCACCACTGATAATGGTTGATAAGGATTGGATGAACCATTATCAACCATTATCATTGGTTTATCAACCAATCATTATCAACCATTATCATTATCAACCATTCTCATTGGTTGTGAAACAACCAACCATGTAGTGTTCACCACTGATAATGGTTGATAAGGATTGGATGAGCCATTGTCATCCATTATCATTGGTTTATCAACCAATCATTATCAACCATTATCATTATCAACCATTCTCATTGGTTGTGAAACAACCAACCATGTAGGGTTCACCACTGATAATGGTTGATAAGGATTGGATGAGCCATTGTCATCCATTATCATTGGTTTATCAACCAATCATTATCAACCATTATCATTATCAACCATTATCAACCATTATCAGCTATTATCAACCATTATCAGCCATTATGGTGAAACAACCATTATAGACCATTTATTATCATCCATTATCAACCACTATTAGCCATTATCAACCATTATTAGCCATTATCAACCATTATCAGCTATTATCATCCATTATCAACCATTAAAAACCATTTATTGGTTGTTGTTCATGGTGAAACATGTTCGTGACACCAGTCCCAAGCGACGCAGGTGGCCACTGGAGGCAGTGGCATCTTCGGTGGGTTCTTTGGTGCACCGGCTGCCGCCCCAAAGCCTAAGTCTGTGGAGGCCCTGGACCGCTTGCGGTGGGAAGTCCTGAATTGTTGATGTAAGTTGAGTATCTCCAGCCGAACATCTTGGCACAAACAGGTTGACAAATCGAGATTCTGTAAGTCTGTAAATATTGCAAGTCCCAGTGAAAGTGAAAAAGGGTGATTATAGATGGATTTTGTGAGATTTCTGGGGCTTGTGAATGTACTAGCCAACTTACCACACATGAAGGCTCAGGCGACGATCCATTTGGGTTGCCGAGACTTGAAATTGCTGGAGATCTGGATCAAGATTGGGATCAATCAGGGAAGAATCGTCGAATCGTCATCAAATGTGGTAACCAATGCGGAAGTTGTCAAACTTACACATGAGTTGGAGATAATGAAATCAGAGGTGTAAACTCAGCTGGTTGTTGGTTTGGTCGGCCAAAGCTGCTGAACAGCGGCTGGGATCAAAGTTGCATGATGGCATGGTTCAGATCATTCCTTCTACAAGGAAGCTTAGGAAGAATAGAACGAGAACTCCCTGATGTGAACAACGATAGAAGAACCAGATACTACCTCCGGAGGTCAGGACCATTGTAGGAGCTGGTTGCTGGGTTTAAACCCGTTAAATCCAGTTCATCCTGGGATGAGTCAATTTGATGATTCAATCTACCAGCAACCTGGATCCTGATTTGGCGAATCACAGTGTTGGTGCATGCTCCATACGAAGTTGTTGGCCGAATGCCGATAAAACTGGAAGCAAACCTAGACCACAACTTGTCATTTGTCATGGATGCCAGTTGAAATCGCATCTCGCATTGCAGGGACAAATCAGCCCCCCCAGGCTTCCTGGTGCTTGCTGGCTATTTTCACACCAAATGAGATAACCAGTTGCTTCCAGTGGGGTTGCTTAATGGTAGGCCCCTTCACCATTCTCATGTCAACATGGCGACCTAGCCCCCTGGTTTTGCACCAGGCGGCGCCATTGCAACCAGCCGCGGGTCAAAAGGGGCTCTACCTGTGGGGTGGAACCGGGACTGGCAACTCGGTCGCCCATTGGAGTCCATCGCATCGTCGTTGGGGACCGGTTGGGGAAGCCCTGCCAAACCAGTTGGGGAAGCCCTGCCATCCCTGCCAAATCTATGGGAATCTATACGGGTCGATGGAGGTGACCATTCCAATAGATGTCATGTGCCGTTGATTTTTGAGAGGCAACCTGATGCCATGTTCAGGACGGTTCTATACACCAACGCGGCTTTAAGTATAGTGACATTGAAAAAAAACAACAGTTGGCAGAATAGCGTTTGCTGTGAACTGCAACACAGGTACTTGGCCATTCTGTCTCTAACTTGGGCAATATGATGACTTGCAGTCAAAAGCACACCCTGCAGAAGTTGAATCAAATGAACAGCGGAAGAAACACATTGTGGTCTGTTTGGATGGATGCCTATGGTAGTTGACGATAGTACCTTTTTCTCGAGATTTGTCAGAATCCAGGAGCAGAACACAGCAACATACCATTACCACTTATTACCCGTGAACCAGCTAAGAACCAAATGCCACTCTGCAATTGCAATGGACAAGGGTCACTGCTCAGATCATTTGCAAAAACCTACACAATTGATTCGAATTGTACTAGATCGTGATTGGAACTAATATATGATATGGGAACACCTATGATCCAGCCTGTAAAAAAGGATCCACTCTTAGGGACTGGGGAAAGATCCCCAAGGTTTGACATGAGAGGTCTGTTTGGCCTTTGATTGCAGGACTTCGGCAATTCCGAAGTCATGAAAGGCAGATCCCCGAAACATGGGAGATTCGCAAGACCGCCCGAAGTGAGACCGTGAAGTGCAACAGTTGTTGTTGAATCCGAAACAGTCACATCAAGGTCGCTGCTGATTTAGTTGAGGAATTCCCTGCCAGAGTTTTTGGCAACTCAAAGCTGTCGAGTTCCTGGTGGCTTGGAGAATGCCTGGTTTTGGAGCCGAGATTCGTTACTCAAGGATGGTGAGTAGTTGATGGTGGAGGGGGCTATCCGGATCCAGCTGTTCATCAAATTTTCCCCTGAAACTTGACATTGCGCAGCAAGGCAAGACGTTTATGATGAACATGTTCTTTGACAAGGTGAAAGTGCAGCAAAAGACGCTTGGAATGGGGCTTGCAGTGTGGCGCTTGTAGTTCTCTTGTTTGAGTCCAGCTGATTTCTTGAATTTGATACATAAAGAATGGGATACCCTGTAACTGTAACTTGTAACCATATGTAACCATGAAATAACATGAAATAGCATGAAATAGCTGGCTGTGCCCACTCATTACAAGCGTCAAATTGGGATTGTCGATACAGTCGAAATGCCTATACAGATACCCAAAAGGGCTCTGCGTGCAGGCTCTTTCGGAGATATTTGCAAGATTAAGGGCAAAGTCTCCAAAGTTCCTGCCAGACTTGATGTCGCAGCCTTGGTGAAACTCCTACTCCAGTGATCTCCACGAATTCCTCGAATCCCCAAGGAAGCGCATCCACTTCCATGAATGGATGATCGATGTGCACTCCCGCTTACACAAGAAGCAGAAAGGATCCTCGGCTTCGCCGGGCTTCGCTGGGCTTCGCCTCATCGCCGATCTGGCCATGGGCCATGCCCACAGTGTCCTTGTTGAAGGTCCCAAACAATGCCACAGATCTCAAGTATTGAGTTTATGGAGTCTATAGAAGATGTATAAATGTTTGGTGTTGATGGTGCGGCTCTGCGAGTAGTTTTCTCAACTTGGATTAGAAAGTCTTGTTTTTTTTACTTCAACCGGAAGCACAAGTTGAGTATGACTTTGCATTTTGGTATGATTTGGGTCAGAAACCATATCTTTGCTTCAGGGCAATCATTTTGACCCACAGCCATACATTCTATAGACTCTAGTGGTGAAGCGAAAGCTATATGACTGATCGAGACATATCAAAACACATTGACACCAGATAAGTACATGATTGACAGGTAACATAACCATGTTATACCATGATACACATGTTAAGGAAGCCGATTCAGTTTTGGTACCACTGGATAGGTACACATACCATGGCCAACAAAGCCTATAGCGCCCTGAAGTTCGCCATCAGCTGGAGTCACGCAGCAGGAAGCAGCGCCAATAGCAACACCGCGGATGACTTGGTGGAGCAAGTGGCTGCGGATATGATTAAAGAAGCCTGGCTTTTGTGCTTTGATGAGTTCCAAGTCACGCACATCAGCTTCTTGGCGCAAGCATGAGCTGAGCTGAGGAATTGCCACGGGGAACAGGGATGCATATGGACGTGGGACGGGGAACGGAGCGAGGGATAGATTGAGTCCAAATACTGCAAGCTTTGTGAATACGTTCATTGGTTCTTTAGTGCATTTCCAGCCCCAGACCTGTCAATTCACTATTCACCAATACAATGCATGTAGACCAGCACGCAATACATATTATGTATATGTATATATTTATCGAAGGAAGTTTAGAAGTCTAACTTCCGACAATATGGACAACTCAGCTAGGGCAGATCGCCTGAGCAGATGTGTGAAAGAAGAGATGTGTGAAAGATGAGATGTGCGAAAGATGAGATGTGCGAAAGAGGAGATGTGCGAAAGATGAGAATGCGAGCGCGCCAAAATGTTAGGAAAGTCGCGAAATGCTGTGTTTTGCAAGGTTTTGTGCACCATGAGGGTCCAGAAGGGTACCTCGCTAAAGCGGCGGGTGCGGAGCACTGTGGCGGAAGGTGTGTGCTAAAATCGCTAAAAAACCTAGGCGCGAAGCACATTTGCAAGTCAAAATCGTAAAAACATGTCACGTTCGGAGCACTTTTGGAAGTTGCAACTCGCAAAATCGTTAAAAAACCTAGGCGCGAAGCACATTTGGAAGTCAAAATCGTAAAAACATGTCAGGTCCGGAGCACTTTTGGGAGATGCAACTCGCAAAACCGAAAAGCACTACATGCTCGGAGCACTTTTGATGACTCATGATTCTCAAAACTGGCACGCTGCCTGCGCGCGAAGCAAATTTTTAAGATAAAATCTTGTACCAAAATAAAAACTGCAATTTTACTAGCGTTTCGGGCCACTTTTCGGAGATGTCATATGATCATGAAAATTGGCACGCCGCCTGCGCGCGAAGCACATTCTCACGTCCGAAGTCGCAAAAACTCGTGGTTTTTAACAAGTTTTGAAAGTTGCATGTCCGAAAAAGTGCACGCGGCCAGGGCGAGAAGCACATTTTGAAGCAAATGTGTCAAAACACAGCACGTTTTGACACTTTTTGAACACAGGAGACAAAAGTAGGAAAACACTTGCGTTTCGCGTCACTTTTCGTGATTTATGTGGCCAAAATGTGCACAACGCTTGCGCGCCAAGCACATTTGCAGGTCAAAAGTAGCAAAACACTTGATGATCGGAACACCTTTGCAAGGTCCAATTATCAAAAGTGGCCAAACACCTAGATGCAAAACACTTCATGATCGAAGCACATTTGGAAGGTAAATGAATAGATAGACGAAAGATGGCTAGACAAAGAGGTAGCCAGATAGATCGACAAGTCGATAGTCAGATCGATGGGTGGCTAGATGGATAGTCAGATACATAGATGCATCGATGGATGAATAGATGGATAGATAGATGGATAGATAGATAGATAGATAGATAGAATAGCTAGAATAGATAGATGGAATAGACAGACAATTGGATAGCCAGATTCAGATGGCTAGATGGGTCGATAGATAGACAGATAGGTAGACGAAACGAGAGTCAGATAGAAAAGTAGATAGATAGTCAGGTAGATAGACAGAAAGATAGACAGATGGACACATAGATGATCAGACAAATAATTCGGTAGATAGATAGACAGATAGATAGGCAGATAGATAAATAGATAGATGGACAGGTAGATAGATAGATACATAGACAGAAAGATGACGAGATAGATAGTGAGGTAGATAGAAAGACAAGTACATAGGCAGATAGATAAACGAATAGATCATCAGATAGATAGATAGATAGACAGTCAGACAGACAGAAATAAAACTGATCCACTGATAGAAAGATAGCTAGACAGATAGGCTGCCAGTCAAGTGGCCAGATCGATGCTCACATTGTCGCAACCACAACTGCACACTCCTATAGTGCTCCTATCTTGGAAACTTCCGCCACCGCCTTGTGCGGTACTACTTGTATTTATATACAAATACGTTCATGATAGATTTGTGTGTATACGCTTTGGGGTGGGGCAGATCTCAAGATAAGTAGCAACGCTATCAAAGAGTCAGATATAGTGAGCCGCTACAGCTAACGAAGGTGGAAGGGTTGTTTGTAGCCTTTGTTTTTCTGTGCACTTCCTTTGAATGACGCAACGAGAGAGGTGAAGCATTTTGTGGCAAGACGTGATGCCATTCGTCATTTCGGACCATAGGATGATTTTCACCCAAAACATCTTCACCGTATCAAGGATTTGTTTGGAACCACTGGAACGCTCTGACCTGTTTTACAGGGTCCCAAGCGTGGCCATATTCCTAAGCGAGGCACTGCCTACCTAGGTGACTTCTCTATCGGTCTCAATTGTCAGTTGTCAACCTCCGCAACCAAGGGTTTGGTATCCCACCCTTGCCATCAGAGCTACTGTAGTTCATTAAGTGTTGGGTTCATTTGAACCCTGTCTCAGAGATTTCTACCTATAGATTCTGTACTTTATGAGCACTGCTCAGCAAAAACTGCTATCGATGGCTCTTCTGGTGGGCATTTCCTCGTCGAAGCTGCCCAAGAAACATCCTGGGACAGGATGTCAATGATGCATTTTTTGCGACAAATGGATTCTGATTTTCTTCAATTTTTAACCCCCCACCCAGAAAAATGAACATATTTCGTTATCCAAGTATCATCATTTATGAGTCTGTGCTACAAGATGCCCTGAGGGTTTTATTCATAGCTGGGCCCTGGTTCAGGTCCACCCCTATGGCTCTTCCATGTAGTGGCAGTTGGTTTCTGGGATGATCAAATTCCCAGGCAAAACCCATGCGAATCCATGTTTTTTGATTGATTCACTCCGAAAGGCCTAGATTCTAGATGTTCTTCCAAAAGTATGGAAAGCAGAGGAAATATATTTTTGGGAAACACCAGGAAATTACGAGTTTTACAACATATTATCTCAAACCAATTGAAACGAAGGAGGTTAGCCACGGGAATTCAGGTGATTGAGGTGCATATTAATCCTTTCGGAAACTTGCAAGTCTCCATAGGTCCAAGGGTTCCTTAGCACACCTCAGGTGATGCCATCATTATGAAGCGCATCTTTTCAGTGCCCATGGCGATGATGAGACGCAGCCATAGATCATGAATGTTACCCTGAAATGACAGCCAATCTGGTTGATACCTTCAATCGTCACTCATTTGTTTGGCCATTCCGGCTTCAAGACATTGAAATCTAAAGTCGTGTGACAAATTTCTGGTGAGTGGACCAGTTGTTTGATAGGTTCCTGGTGTTGCAGAGGGCATGCCACTAGCATATTCCAAAAAGTGGTGATCCAGTATGGGCTCATTGGTAGCGTTTGCAGGTCTAGGGGTTACACGTTGGTAGAAAAATATTATAAAACCATATTCAACGGCAATTGCGTTCGTATGAACATTCCATCAGAAATCATTGTGTTCATTGCATGTTCCGGATGATGAACCTACACAGCAGAAGTAACACGAGCTCAGTTGGAGTCATAGAACAAGTTACATGATATAGATCTTGGCTTACATATATAAACGTATATCTACATTGTATATATATATAATATATATATATATATATATAGTTTTTTGTATTGTATATACATTGACATGTGATGTGATTAGATTGTATGTATATATAATATATACATATATATATATATGCATTTATGTATGAAATTACGCTTGCTATTGAACTGATTCTGGTTCACGATTCATGGTTCTGATAGCTATTGCAGCGTTCTGAAGAGGTGTTGCTAGCTGGATTGAGCTAAACCGGCTGATTCCCTTTTCCTAAATA
>VSDK01021435.1:85660-124225 GCA_009767595.1 Symbiodinium kawagutii
TGCTGAACCAATCCCCTATGATTCACTCGACTTAAGCGTAAAAAACATGCACTGCTTCAATCAACAATCATTCAACATCATCAATGACATGTTTCGGAAACTTCAACTGCACTTGGCTTGCCACTGAAATCAGGTGCTTTTTGAGCTCGGTGCCGTGGTGGTGGCAACTTCCAATCGCCCACCCGAAGACTTGTGCCTTGGGGCCCGGCGAGGTCAATGCGGCTGTTGATTAGTCAAAGAGTGAATTATTGGGTTGTAACATGATGTAACATGGCGATTTCTATGTGGTAACCCCATAGTAACAATAAACATTGTAACAATCAGTTAATTATTAATCAAATAGTTGATTAACATGATGTAACGTGGGGATATCCATAGTGATAACCCCATGTAACCCCTCAAAATGTTTTCTTTCCTTGCTGAGATAGTACTTTGGCAAGGGGGCACACCCAGTTGGGGACCCATAGTGGGCACATATACATGTATACATATCATTGGATTGCAACTGGACTATGCATTTGTCAAATCTCCAGCCCTATCTAAGTGGGAGATTGCAACTGAAAGTTTGGCAGCATGAGGCATGAGGAAGGTTACACCCCGAAACAAAATGACAACCGGTGGTGGTGGTGGCGGCAGCTGGGACGGGAGTTGTTTGTTGCTTGTTTTGCCGTTGCTGCTAGTCGTTTGGTAGGTACCTGAACGGACTGAATCGGCCGCTCTTTTTACCCTTCATTCCGGTTCTGGAATCCTTCTGCCACGTGCACGACATCGGAGCTGATTCTTGTCGCAGAAGGTTAGATAGTTGTGAGGTGCAAAGAGCAGAGGGAAGGAGGACCGAAGCTAATGATGAACAATGGGCATAGCAGTGCCGTTTAGCCATGGTTGGTTCGGCGGTAGAGGCAGCACTTAGATACATGGCATTCTGATGCAATATTATTTCAACATGCGGGGCGAAACAGGTCTCTTCATAGAATGTGCCTTCAATGCTGGTTTCCACACAATGGTGCGACCATCATAGTCACACAATGATTTTGACCAGCAAGGAGACATCAAAAGGGATTACTGCATCAACAAATCGAAAACCAAACCCGAGGTTCTTCTTGCGATTGATTCTTCAGTGGAAATTGCATTAAAAAGATGAACGTACATAGTTTTGTGTGTGTGTTTCTTGCTATGTTTCTTGTTTTCCGTTGCACAGCTGTTCTGAACCCTTGGGAGTCAGAGATGAGATGTGTTTGAGTGAAGATGCATTGATTCTTGCAGGTTTTGCTCAGCTTGGGAAGAACTTACTGTGAGACATGATTTTATTTGCAGAAGTATGGGTTGCGCGGTTGTGTCAAAATACTATACGTGCATAGCTGATAGTTCTTCATGCGTGTTTCTCATTCTTGGTGTACCGGATGTCTTGTCCCAAAGGCCATGTAGCTGCTGATGGCCTGGCCACTGGTTTCCTTCACTTTGATTCATTTTGGTGATGGTCAGTTTGTGAAGGTGCCAGGCGAAAGCAATGAAAGCCTAGCCTATGGCCGCTGGCCCGGACCAGCACCAGATGCTTGCAGAGAATGGGCTGAAGGCGAAGCAAGCTATGAGTTGAGACGCCTGGCCACTCGGAGGGCAAAGTTCTTCCGGGAGGCGCGAGACGAGCTCCTGCGGAAAGCGAGCGCTGAGCGTTGGCCGGTTCTTCCGGGCTGCCCGGCAACCAGCTGGACCATTCGATTGCTAAATGCATCGGCCACGGCAGATCGAAATTCGGAATTTGGAGAATCGGATTTGGCAGAGGTTCTCTATGAAATCTTGTCAGCGGGTGAGGTGATCATGTTACAAAGTTTATCTTCACGTTTGGCTTTGTTCGGTTTATTGGCCCACGCCGGGCGACGGAAGCGTTCCCTGGGTACCAGCGTGTTGTCTCCAGTTATTTGGGACACGTTTACGACTCTGCCGCACTGGTCGTCATTGCAACGAGAGCTGTGGGGTGCCATCCGAGCTCGGAGGTCCTTGCCTCTGGCTGCTTCCATCCTGGGAGCGTTGGATCTCCAGGGCCCTGCTGGGCTGCAGCAGAGCGTTTTGTTGTTGGCCGCGGCGCAGGAAATCCGGCTGCGCTCCGGGGACATTTCGTCTGCCAGGGTCACTTGGAAGGAGATCTCGTTGTTGGTGAGCAGAGCAGCAGGTGTCTTGCAGAATTGGGTCATGCATGTGAGCACACTGGAGATGGTGAAAGGACTTCGAAACTGGCCGTTGATACAGCTGTTGGCAGACCTGGAGGTGTCAGATTTGGCATCCCTACAGGCCATGGGCCGAGATGTGAATGGTTATCAACAGGTGAGGTTCTTCCCCGCACCGCATCTGGTTCCCAACTTGGTCCTGCCCTACCGAGACCCCCTGAGCGATCACGATCGAGACATTGGACGCTTTCATTGCACCACTGACTTTTTTACCGAGGTCGAGTACTGGATACGCACGAAGTCGTTGCCAGAAGATCGAATGGTGGCCTTGGAGGTCGCTTGTTGGCTTCCAGACTGCTTACTTTGGGCCGGTCATCGCTTGCAAGGTCGGATCTCGGCTGCTTGCCTTGAAGCTGACGACCTGGCTACCACAGCTGGGCGACGCTCCATCAAACTGAACGGTTTTGAAGGACAGATCCACATGATTCAACGTCGGGTGACTGGCTCGCCCTCAAGAGTCCAGTGGCACTGCAGGGACCATGAAGACATGAGTTATGAGGACAACATCGAAGAGAATGTGCATCTTTCCAATGACCGCAGATGCAAATTTCAACCCTCAGATACCTCGGACCAGCTGGACCACCTGGCCACCAGCATCGATGATGAAGTGGAGCGTCTTGGCTTTGATCATATTGACATTTTGAAGCTCTCCATATCTTCTATGGACATTTTGAAGAGTGCCTCAAGGTCATTGAGAAGGACCAACAGGGTCTTACTCGCCACAGAGCCCAGACAGACAATGATCCAAGTGCAATTTCTGAAGGATGCGGGCTTTGACGACGTCAGTGTCCCGGTGCCTGAGAAGTCCGGTGGCTCTACACCATACAGTTTCTATGTCATTGCGCGTCGGAGTCGATGAAATGGCAGAAAAAGGACATGAATACAAACAAAGTTGTCTAGGCTATGACTCAAAGTATATTAAATCACGACCATCTAGAATCCAGGTTCGCTCTTCTTTGAGATATGGGCCCAGTCTTCAGCAACCCCCTGGAGTACGCTGGGTTGTTGCCTCACTGGTCCACTCGACCAGCAACATGAACATAGCCCAAGGTCAAACCCGCAGTTGCTTGTCGTTTGGATCATACTGTAAAGAGGTAGCTATTTCCTAATATTTCGTATGGGGGAGAGGCATTTTCTATAGGGATCTCTGGGGGATGTGCAGATTTGTTTGCCACTTGCCCACAGACACAAAGCCTCGTTTGGTTCAGATGCGATGGGTGTACTTGTTTGGAGACGATAATTGTTCAGCCAATGCAGTACAACCCCTCTTTAACAGCAATGTAGGGGTTTCTCAAAATAGGGGCCTCCCCGAAATGGTTGGTTTATCATTCTAAATAGAACTAATATAAAGGATGATTTGGGGGTACCGCTATTTGTAGAAACACCCATCTCATAAACCCAGTAATGCATCTCATGACCAATGCCAATGATGATTATTGTTGCGGTTTTACGCTGCCTTTGTAGTATGTAGATGTATGCAGCGCATTCATAGTTCTCATCATCCACTATGAGACTTTTCCAGAGCTCTCACAGCAACGCTTCGACTGCATTGATGATTTAGTTATTTAGGCCACCAATCCGTAATATACGCTGTCTCACATGAAATAGACAATGTTTTCTCTGTTTAATAGTAATATATAGACTATAGACTCTATGAATAGATGAATTTCGATACACTACCTGTTGATATATCTATTTATCTTTATTTCATAATATACATAAATAAATAAACAAATAAATATATATATATATTGTAATGCAGCATCTAAATGATATCTATATATATATATACTGGATTCGAAAACTAAAATTTGATTTCAAAAGGCCGAGAAAACTGTGAAGTCGAGACCAGCGAGGAAGTGGATTATCGGATGTGTTCGACTAGAGACGAGGAGGACGATCGTGCCTCTCGATTGCGCTTGTTCTTGCGCTGTTGCTGGATGCTGAACCGTTATGCATTGAAGAGCAGACAGCTGACTAGCTGGCTGGGTGGTTGGTTGGCTGGCTGGCTGGTTGGTTGGTTGGTTGGTTGGTTGGTTGGTTCAATGTTGAATGTGCGAGTGTGATTGGTGATTGTTGTTGTTACTGCTGTGCTTGGTTTAAACAAATGATGATAGCAACAATGCAATTTTTTTTGTAAAAGGAACATCATTAGATCTTCATGTTCATGGATTGTCAGCGCTGGTCATACCAGACCCCTCAACCATGTCCGTGAGAGCTGGGACCATTGGGCCGGTATTTTTGATGGATCAGCCCCTGGTAAATTTGGTTTATTGGTGTTTTTTGGTGTATCCAGGATCAAGTAGAAGTGGTTATGCCATTCCCCTCCACTGGATGAGATTCCCAGACTACCCAATGCGAAAGGCAATCTCATTCAGCTGTGCCTTGAATCGCAGGCAGATTCGCTGCTGTTGTATTCAAATGGGTAATTCAAGTTACCCCAGTTTTGAGTTTTCATCCTACCACTGTATGAACCATCGACTACTTGTTACGGGTATAATTGGGAGGAAAACATTGAAGCATTTGAGTCACCATTCAGACAGCCTGGGCACCCTGCTCCCAGCATCCTTACATTTTCAGGAAATGGCCACCTTATGCAGTTTTTGGCAGACTGCCAGGGAATATCAATGAGGACAACGAAGTTGGGTCAAACAACAAAGGAATACTGAGGAATACGTGCTTCGTTGTTGATGAGTTTCGGCGCGTGGAGTCATATCCCCGCTTCATATTTGGTGGCTTGCCCAAACCTCATGATGTCATTCAGCTTGGCTTTCTGCACGGGGAATTCCAATTCAGCTGTGGATATATTCTGACTTGGTTGCTAGGGTTGAGAACCAGTTTTGACCGCATACATTGGGGATATGGGGCAGGTAAATTGCTAACATTCAGCCATTTTTGCTGCCAAATACTCCAGCAAGTGAGATCCTGTTTTGGTTCCACACCAGTTGGTCAACTTTCGTGATGTCCTTTAGTAGTCTCAAAGAATAAACTCATTATACAACCGATCCCAAATAACAGCCAGCTAGCCAGCTACAATCTAAAACCTGAACCCATTCACTATCACGCACTATCATGCACTATCATGCATCATCATGCATTTGTTCCATAGATAATATGTTTTGATTATATCGGCATATAGCTGCTCTAGGTAAGTTTGTGTGTGCATTTGTGCTGGATTGTCCTGAAAGAAAAAGCCGGCCGCGGGTGTTTTTTCTGTTGTGCAGCCAGCAGTACCTACTGGCTGAGGTCTTCATTACTCCCAATGGTTCAGAGGAATCCAAACTTTTGGAGACAAAATTTGCGAAGTCTCTTGGCACATGGTGATGCAGAAACCTCTGGATTGTGCGCGGAATTGTCCTTTTTGACCAAGGCAACCCGCTTTTTTAAATAGCAGTTGATATTTGTGTTTGTATGTGTCCGTGAACGATCGCTATCATGACTTGGAGCACATTCGTATACATTTGTGACGATGTTCTTTCAACAGCACAGCGTTATGTTTGGCTTGCGGACCTGTTTATTTCCAGGTCAGACCAATCAAACCCATTATGCCATTGTTGGAACAAAAGAACTGTGGGTCACTGCATCTAGAAAGGCGCAGAGGTGCGGATGATGGATGGGGGCCTTGACCCATGGAGACCACTAAGTCCGTGGTTGCACTCTGCAGATCCTTGAGTAGAATCTCATAGGAAATGATTCTTGAAGGAGGTGACCTTTCACCATCCAACCAGCTTGTTTGGATATTTCAGCCAAAAGATGCCAAAAGAATCTAAAAGAAATACATTTGGGATTGCAGGGTTCTTTGCCTGCAGCAATCTCATTTTTTCTTGTCCCAAACATTTGGGATTGCATTCATCAGCAATATTTGGTACGTCTCGGTCTTCTTTTGTTTGTCTTTCAGTCCAAAGGCGACCATGATGCCAACAGAAGAAATCCATCAGATATCGAGATGTGTGCGTGTGTGCATCTCTTATCAGGCATGCAAAAATTACCCATTCAGATTTGTTCTTGTCCCAACTCTCATACTAGCCTTGTGTTTGACTTTGGTATTGCTTACCCATCTCATCTTGTTTCATGGCTGAATTGCCCATTTATGCATTGTTTTTTCTTGCATAGTTCAATCTCACTTGCAGCACGAGCTGTTGTCATTCCTTTATCATTCTTTCTCATTGCAGCTGGTGTGTGGTGTGGAGCATATGTTCTGTAACGGCTGACGATAATTACCCTAATTGTCATGTGTTCATATTATTCACCATATTTGGACATTTGATCCTATTATAGCTGTCATTAATCATTAACCATACGTTGCCAATACTAATCATGCTTAAACAATATCGGCCAGCATTGGCTGTCACTACTTGATTTTGAAACCTTGTTGGCCAATACTAACCATGATCGAAAACTATCACCCAATATCAGCCACAATTCATCAAAAGTAGCCATCATTGATCATTTGCATCGTATTTAACACTACTATCGACAATCACCAATCAACAACCACGGGGCCATGCCATCTCTTCACCAAGGATTTGCCAAGGCCATGTACGCTTCGGCGTGCAAGTGGAGACTCAAGGTCGAAGCAGCTTGACGACAGTACTTCAGTAGTGCTTCAGCTCGGTACGGCCGTTTGGTGATCACGGACATGGATGAGATACGGATGCTTTGTGCCATCATATGGCTATGCCTCAAGCAGTTAACCAACCAATAATGGGGGATAATTACCCACAGCCATATTGCTTTGTGTTATAACATGTGGATATTTGTGTTTGATTCCGTTTCAGTATGTCATGTCATATTCTGTTTGTACTATAGAGGGACATATTATGATGTTATGTTTCTGCCCGTGCAGCTGAGGCAACCCCATGTGATTGAGTTCCTGAGTCCATTTATGGAACCCCTTGTTTTTGCTGGCTAATGCTGAGAAGGTCCGCACGAGAAAACTCAGCAACTAAACTGGTGTTTATGGAACCCCTTTTCCCCGTCCAGCCATTGATGTCGAGTTGGCGGGAGTCACGACTCGCCCTCACCCTGTACAGACATGTACATAGACATGTCACACGGGTCGCTCAGATCTGCTGGACCGCGCTGCTAAGGAATTGTGGTACCGAGGTGTGCTGAAAATTCAGATGTGGCCTGGTTCACCTTCAAGGTGCCATGGTGGGAGGGAAAATCTCGAAGGCATAGAATCGTCGTTTGATCATGTTTAGATATGTTTAGTATGTTTTTTTGTTACCAAATGGAAGCTACAAAAATCCATATATATATATATATATATATAACATACTTACGCCTGTCTCAGCGCCAACTTTAGGCCAGCAAAGAAGATATTCAAGTGACTGTTACTATGTTTTATCATTTTTGTCACTTAGGAGTGCTTCAGGAGCATTTTTTCGCTGAGACGCGGACCGCAGCGCAGGATCTCTGCGACAAACCGATGGGAGCTGCGGATTACCTCGCCATCGGTCAAGCTTTTCACACGATTTTCATTTCTGATATTCCACCACTGACGATGCAGGCGCGGCAAGGAATGCAATGGGGTGAACCAGAAAGGAATCAAGGTCCCAGACAACTTATCAGGAAATGCAATGAAAGTGGAAAATCATTTGTTTAATTCCTCGTGTTATGACTTGCTTGCTGGCTTGGATGTGGCAAAAGTATAGAGCCCTGACTACAATGACTGCTGATAAATGTTGAATGAAATCTCCACATGGTGCCATGAATGGTACTGACTTGCTGGTGATTGGGGATGACTATTTAACATTATTTTACACTATTTCTTCCTGTTTACCAGCGGACGGGCCAATCCAAACCAATGCGAGCAATGGTCAATACTCCATCATCGCTTCTCAATCCGGATTATTGAACCCAAATATTGGCAGCCAAAGGCCGGACAATCAGTGTTTTTGCATGCTTCACAAGTCCAATTTGAAGAGCCGATCAATAAATGTCCAATCCACGATGACCATCTTTGGAAATCACACCTAAAATATTTGACTTCTCATCTCTATTAACGATTCTTAAGAACCGTTTTTTGGCTTATTCATGAACTTATCAAAGTGTTATTTTCTCAACCTAAGCTAATGATGGTGTTTCAACCTTGTCTATTCAACAGCTTTCAACAGCTTACTGATCAACCTCAGTGGTGTTTGAACGGTAAAGTCCGATGTCGACCGAGCTCCAGGAGCGCGACCAAGTCCGGCGTTTCATTACATTGATCGATCAACTCTACGAGGCACACGCCAAGGTGGTCTGCACAGCAGCCAAGGATCCCATTGCATTGCCACTTGGTGGCGTCGCCTCTGCGCGCAACGCGGGCAGCATCCGGACGAATCGCAGCTATTTCGGTTGGTGACTATCCGAACTGGGGTCAAGGACCAGTCAGTTCTAGCATAACCCAATTTACAAGTGCTAGGGGCCATCCTTGTGTGGATTTCAAGCAGTCTGGTGGAACATGTTAGTTCGAAGGATGGGATTTGAGTCTGCTGAATTGCCATCAAGCAGTGTGGGGGTGTACCCAACGAGGATGTTTAAAAGTATATGTCTAGGCCTAAGGAATTCGAAGGGACTGATGATGCTTGTTGTTTGCCTCCTTCGAAGATTTGTTTAAACACGTTTTCGGTGGGGACTGTTAAGTATGCAACCACAACTCCTTATGCCATGTATTTGTTCTGAATCTAAAGTCAAGATTGGATGATTTGTAGTGGCTTGATGGGCCCGAGTTGATCCATATTGTGGGACTGCCTCGAGTTCAAAAGGAATCAAAAGGAGAGATAAGTCTCAATTCACAAATCATAGTTCCTAAAACCCAGTCCCTCTATGATTTGCATTGACATGCTTCTGTGTTTTGTAAGATCTCTTGCCTGATGCCAAGCTCTTTTGTGTGTGTGATTTACATGCTCATAAGTTTGTTGATGATTCAGGAGATGGTCACTCCAAAGTTGTGCCCCTGAAGTTAGTTTTCAACAGCGGTAATTCTAAGTGAATTTGAATTATATATGTATATATACAGCTAATAAGTCATACTTGCAAATTGCAGTAGAGACATGGATATGACATGATTCATGACCATAGATAGATGGTGGTTTCTGGAAACAGGCGTCCCCCAAAATCATCTCTTATTTTAGTTTCTTTTAGTGAAACCTCACCTCTTTTTGGGTGAGAAACACCTATTTTTTCAGCACAGAAACCATGCCCATATGGATGAGCACCGTGACCCATCAGCTGAGGGACCAACATTGGTCACAGGGACAGCCGCGACTGGATCAGGTTTCACGTCTCGGAGGAGGAGCGCAAGACGTCCGTAGCAGATGAGATCTTCGCTTGGGATCGCACGGTGAGTCGACTCATGGAAGCTTGGAACGGCGATCATCGTAAGTAGGTGATGATAATAGGTGATTAGCCATCTCAAATTGGGATATAGGTGAATAAAAGTGACTATATAATTTGATATAATATGATATAGGTATGATTATCATCACCAAGTAGCTTGCACCATCATTGGCCACATTCACCATCACTTGTTCTAATAGGTGATTAATAGCCAATACATACCAATACAGTATGTGAAAAATGTTCGCCACACCAATTATTGTACTGTAGTTATTAGTACAGTAAGCATTTTGAACCATATGTGTAACCACTAGTAATTAGCCATGATTGATCACTTTTTATAGATCAAACTGGTCAAGTGCGGAAGATCAAGCTGGTGCTGATCTTGGCAGGGTAAAATCCAGGTGTTCCTTTTGCGACTGGATAGTTGCAGAGCTTGAACTGATTCTTGTATGACCGGACGTACTGAGACAGAATAATTATGAGGACAATTGTTACCCACATACCTCTACGATCATTTACGTGAGAAATTGTATACCAAGCACCGGATTGCAAAAGAGACTTAAATTGAGTTTACGCCAACAGCTCTAAGTCAGCCCACTGCCTACCCATGTAAACTTGCCACTAATAGCAACTGTCAAGAGCAGCCAGTTCCTGAACCAAGGTCACAGGCTCCATTGGGGAATCCAGTGCTGGAAAGCCAAGGAGTTCGTTATCAGATTTGTGGAAACCACACTATCAATGACAATGACAGTTACCTAGCATTATTTAGAATCAGATCCTTTTGTTCGTCATTGTTGGGTGGATCATTACGTGCCACAGATTTCAGAACTACCCCATGTTCACAACTATATATCAAGATTAAGCCACGATTGAAAACAATCCGTTGGTGGAAACATGCAACTTGGACTGCAGTGGAAAACTGCAACCATGTGTTCAGCTCACGGCCATGCATTACAAAAAAAGGTTTGGATCCTGAACACCAGCACTAGTTGTGCGCAACCAACACATGGGCTGTCCATAAATTAAGGGTACCGCTCATTCAAAAAGGTTCATTGGTGAGATAAGCATTTGTTCAATGTTTTTGGGAGACGCATATCATGCGTTGCCATCGTTGGTTGGAAGCCCATGGTTTGTCTCTTGCTTTGGCATTGGTGAAACTGCTGACTGAGGAAATGCAGTCGGGCACATACCTCAGCCATGCTTTCAGATCTCTTAGTGCCTCAGCATCTGCCAGGAGGCTCATGGTTTGTAGATCTGCGAATCGGGGATGACAGGGACTTCTAACAGCTTCGATGTGAACATTGTTTGGATACCTGAGACAGTGCCTGATGTTCCGGGTGAAAGTGTCGCTTCGTATGAGTTTGGGCTACAAAGGAAGGCATTTGGCAGTACTTCCCACATTTGCATTGTGTAGTGCACCAAGTTTTGACGAATATAATTTGCATCGTGTATGTTCAGTAGCAAGTCCCCAATCATCATGCGTTTCACCCTATTACTCTATCAGCAAACCCCTCCCAAAAAAGGAGTGCTGTCACCTATTGATGTGTGGAAGACTATTTCCCGTCATGTTCGAAACAGCAAGGCCCAACGGTGTTGTTTGAATTTCATGAACATTTCATGATTTGATCTTGGAAAAACGGGAAGAAGATTATTTCTTGCTGCTGCTCGTCCCCTTGTTGCTTGGTTGCCTCTTTATAACGCCTTTGCTAGCAAGTGATTTCCATTCAAGTATATGTATGCACATATATTATGTAACATAATTGTCATACACCCTTCAGAGACCCTACTCACGACCTACTATTTACCACGTGTCCCCTAATCTCATGACAATCCTTCATATCACATTTGTGACGATCACGGGGTTGTTGTGTTGCCTTACCGAGGTGCAGTACAGTTTCTGGGACAGTACAAGCTCAAGAGCTTGTCTGACCAGGAAGCTTGGCAGGGCGGCACCCGGCACATTTCGTGGGGTGTGATGCTGGATCAACAGCTTCCAAGCATGCATTTTATAGTGGACTTTTGTCATTTTCTGTTTTCCTCTCCGGTGGGGTTGGTTGGTTGGTTGCCTAGTTCTCGATCCACGATGCTATGTTCTTGACATTCTTCAATAGCCCAATCTTGCAGTTGTGTTTTTCAATAAAGTAGTAGCGATGACTGGTCTGTTGTACTCGAATGAAATCCCTCCAACAACAGTCCCTGGATAGATGGTGGCTAGTCAGGAATCGTCTTCGAGAAACCTGTTCTGGCCGCTGAAAGCTTTGTTGAATCTCCGTTATTACCCAAAGGAATTCATGCTAGTCCTTTGAGGATCTTTCAAATGTACTGCCACCATGAAGTTGGTAAATGAAGTTTATAGCCACGGAGAAAAGCTGTCGTTTCCATCACTTGAGTGCACAGTGATCTCGGATTTTCCCCATGGATTTCCCGTGAGTTCCTGTGCGATTCAGCGGACCTCCACTGCTCCCAGGATTTCAAAGATCTGTGGCGTCGACACTTGGCCGCCGTTGAAGGGAGGCCACAAAGCAGTTTCTAAAGGGCAATCGCTTTAGGGAGTAAAAATCATCAATATCCTAATCAATCTCCTATCTCAACGGAGCTTTCACAAACTCAATGGGTACATTGGAATCTTCTAATCATTCCCTAAATCATTCTAATGATTCACAATTTGCCAAAGTAAAGCATTTGTTTCAGAATCTAATCTTTAGAGAGATCATCTATTCGTCACGTTGCATGAGGGATCCATGTGATCCATAAAGATGATATACTTAACCTGGAGAGTAGTGAGTGCTGGGGTTTCTAACATAGTGATTTCCAGATGCGGAGTAGGGATTTAAGAGAATAGGGAGAGATGCACTATTGGCAGGCATGATCCCGAGCCATTCACAGATGATCCGCAATTGTTGCGAGAGTAATCATCACCTTTTGCAAATCAATTCTATGCTGAAAACGCAGATCAAAACATGAGATGTAGATAGATGTAGTAGTAAAGTACAAGTAGGTCGAAGTTGTGCATGTGTGTTGCTTCTAAGTCACCGGAGAGATGGAAAAAAACATGCGTAATACACTCTAGTAGCGAGTGGTTCAATCTGTGTTGACACACAGATAAAACACTGTAAAATGAAAGGTCCCAGAGGAGAATGCATCAACTATAGTGTCAGATTTGTATGAAACACTGTGACGATGTAATAAGAAGTTTCCACTCGCTTCACATCATGTTTGCATGCGGATGGCAGGAAGAGATTGCTGCAAGGACTGATAGGATTGTAGGTTCTTGTGCAGCAAATCCCTGGAAGGTTGGATTTAGTTAAGGCACCATGCTGCTTGTTGATTTGCCAGAAATGAATGATTGCACACCCCGAAGGTAATGCTGACAGCTGATCTGATGGTTTTCCTTTTTCGCATCAACCAGTCCACTGTTGGCTGACAGGCTATGACCAGGATGACAATGGCTACTTGGATATGCAGGAGACCCTGATGTGTGCAGGTGGTTTTAAGGTTGGCCAACAAGGCACCGGAGCTTTATAGGTTGGTTATGAGCCATCAATTATCAGCATAAAGGAACAAACAGATTGCGTGTTATATAATGAAATGATGCTGAATGCATGTTTTTACATATCATTTGAAGATACTGAGGACGTTTGAGAATGTGTTTTCTTGTTGCACATAGAGGCCATGGTTGGATTCTTAGAGTCTTAGAGCCATTGCTTCAGTCATGAACATGCAAACAAATAATTGGTAAAGCAGTGTAGCAAAGATTGACATGGTGCAAACGATAACTTGGACTTCAATGGAGCATGCAGGGCTGAATGCTCGAACGACCAAAGAATTGTTGGAAAAAACATCCTGATGACTTAATGCGGAATAGTTGCTTTCTGAGCTGTGACAATTTTCCATGGAACAGCTTGGTTCTTGTGCGAAAACCCGGAAAAACATGCAAGTCCAAGTGCAGTATCCTCGCTTGAGAAGGGACCATTGCAAAAGCGAGACCCAGTACTCCACCTGGCGTTCTGTACAGCCTACGAGTGTAGCGTTGCATTTTTTCTTCCAATTCTTCCTGACACCATTAGCAAGACTGACATATGAGAAATCACTGGGTATAGAAACACATGTTCCTACAGACACGTCCATGATTTCCTCAATTGTTGGAGATGAGTCCATAAGTGGTGTACTTCAAACATTGGATGTCCTTGTCCTACGAGTAACGGATCAGTGTTCAGGATATTTTGGAATGTGCACATAGATTAATGTCCCTAAAATCCTGTAGATGTACATGACATATACAGAGTATACATAGTCATTGACTTGTACAAATGTATATATATATATATGTATACACACATACATACATACATACATACATACATACATACATGCATGCATGCATGCATGCATGCATGCATGCATACATACACACAGACATACATACATACATACATACATACATACATACATACATACATACATACATACATACATACATACATACTTGTACCCAAGGTTGGCGGCATGTTGCAAATGAATTATTATTTAAAACAAGTTGCTAGATGATCTTAGACACTTCAACGGCAATAGTTCATTCTTGGTTGCGTAGCACATCAATTGCCTTTCGACGCCCACTGCCAGGAGTTCCGTTATCTTTTGGAAGACTTGTTGGAACGACAATGTGGACATCGTAATCTTTCGGATGAGTCCCTTGGAGTGCAAGGTGCTTGCATTTTCTCAGAAGTCTGATGTTCCTAGCTGATAGCTGAATGGGATCAACAATCCAACTGCAACCATTTTCTGGATTGTCGTATCTAGTTGGTGGTAAAGACATGTTAAAACATTTATGCTTCACACCACCAACCAGCCATGATGTCACCGACAGTTTGGTAAATCCCCAGCCTCCAAAAGGACATGCAACAGCAGCGGTGGCGTTCTAGACATGCTGCATTGATTTTTGAGAGCATTGTATTTGTTTTTGTATGGATCTGCAACTACCAGGATTGTTGATTTTCAAAATAATTCCACTGTCAAGCAAAAAATGACCCAGGCCCTGCCCTTGTACACAATCCAATCTATAGCAAATTCGCCATGGTTCCCTGATAAATCCGCGATGATTTTCGGAACAACTGTGGTGACAAAGAGGTGGGGGGGATTGTAGCATATCCAGTTTGAAGATGTTTGGAGAAACATGGACTGTAATGTGCGTGTGTATCGTTGTGTGTGTGAGCAAGGGATTTGTTCACTGTTTCCTATCCTACCAGACTCGCGTTTTGGGCCCGTGAGGAATGTAATCGCTGATGCATTTCTGTACCTGACCGAGACATATATGATAGCTTAAAATGTCTCAAAACATTTGTTTAAGATTGTTTTCACCCATTTAAGATTTTAGGGCCAACTTGTACCTTCTGTTTTATGGAGCATATTGGATTGAACTAGACTACAGTACATGCATGCAATTATAAACAATGCTGCAGTGGCACATGGCCTTCGCAATCAGATGATGGTGAATACAGTTTTGCAACCAACAGTTGGGTCCCTGATAGTGAAACTGTCAGCTGATCACCATGAGTTGTTCCATCAATCTACAGTGCCTACATGCCTAGCGGTTTCAGCACTGAAGGGCGACGGTTGTGGTAGGCTATCTCTGGATTTGGAGGGCACAGTTCCCCACCATTTCAAGGATCGTCAGCAACCCATGTCTTGTGATTTGACCTGGGAAAGGGATCTCCCACGAAACCTGCAGCATTTTTCACCCCAAATGGGTGGACACGGATGGTGTACTGCGACATGAAAAGCAGGTTCCACGTGTGGAACCTGTTGAGTTGCTCCGTGTGGCTGAGGTTGTTTGCCATTTGTTCCTTGGCGCAGACGGATGTCAAGACAGAAGTATTGGTTCGTGATCTTAAATATTTTTTGTCCCTAGTAATCATTAACTTTTTTGGCTGGTTGACTAATATTTAGCGGTTGTTCAACCACCAACCAGTATCATTGGTTGATGAGTGGATCATTTTGGTTGATGAGTCATTGATTGATTGGTTGATGGGTAGTTCATTAGTAAGTGAGCAACTATTCTACTATTATTGGTTGATGAATAGTTCGTAGAATTCGACTGTATCATGTGCTACCGCTTTCCTTGATTTGTTCCAGTTGTTAAGCCAGCTTCATGTTTCATCAAGCCTAGTTTTGACCCCTGGAAACGCTGGTTTAGCCGGAAATCATGGGGAATCTGTACCATTTCGAGGGGTGCCAGAAAGGAATTCAATGTGTGGTAGGGGAAATGGATGAGTTGTTCAAAGCTGAGTACAGCATCTCACACGCCCATTTTGGTTCCCATGTCAGAATTAGTTTTGATGTTTATGCCAAACGCATCGGTGAAAGGGTGGTTGCCAGATTTCAAAACCTACTCGTCTCTTGTTTTTCGTCCTTTTCCTTCCATCATCAGTATTCCTGAGGAGTTAAGCCTGCACCACCCTCTGCATCATCTACAAAAAATCAATTGTTTGGACATTTTTTTTGCAAACTGTGACCGCATTCCACTTCTTTCATGCAATGTCTGCATCTCAACTTTCCAAGAGTGTGCTTGTTGTGTCCGCAAATCATATATGCCAAATCCTCGGAACTTCATCATGGAGCTTTGCCGCTAGACAAGTCTGCCTTGCTCTCCAACTCCATTTGGCACAATCCAAGAGTTTCTATAGGCTATCCTCATCCATATCATAGCCGGTGAATTTTCAGGGACAGAAACCCAAATGATGCAGAGGTACCACCCAGCACCAGTGCTTTCCACACTGGATGCTTCAAACTCTCGATATTTTTAGTTTTCGGAAATAGTGCATAATTTGTGGGGAAGACACATCCACAGATGGTAGGTAACCTACCCAAAAGCCTCGAAAACATGGTGATGCTGTTGCTGATTAATGATTGGCAAGCTACGTGGTTAAGGATGAGGAAGTAATTGGTTGACCATCTTGGAATGTGGGACAATTTGCTCATGTTGACCACCAGCTGTTTCTGTTTGGGCGAGAATAGTGTGACATCCCAGGAACTTGCGCTCACCACTGCGACATGTTCTCCACATGCCAGATTCACTATCAAACACTACTGAGAGTTTAGTACTCATGGACATTGCAGCAGATATATGAAGAATCTGAGTGCAGCTTGGTTTCAACCACAACCTGGATGGGCACCGGACCTTTGACCGTTTGGAGAAACACTCCACTAAGCTCATGCGGAGCTCCCGACGAGTATGAAGGACTGCTATGTTTGCTGAACTCGGGTATCTCGTGTGTATGGACTGGCGATTACTGGCGAACCCTTTCGTTTCTCTCAAATGGCCCATAAATGTGACTCGCACATGTCCATGATTTATTGTGCTTTGGAACTCCTGGTTGGGTAGCCACAATGGGTCTCACGTGCCATAGGCAAAGAAGACATCGGTGTCACTGGCGACACTACGACCTTTGAGGAGTCCGCCAAACTACCAACTGCTGTGGTTGTCACGGCATGACGGGCTGCTCTTGGTGATTTTGTCGCAGTTGATGTTGCTGCCACTGTCATCATTGTCGTCGCTGTTATTGGCATTGTCGCTGTTTTTGCTGTTGTGGTGGTCGCTGTTGCTGTTGCTGGTGCTGTTGTTTTTGTCTTTGTTCTTGTTGTTGCTGGTTGTTGTTGTTGCCAGCACAATTGCCATTATCATTGTTGATTTGCAAGCCTATGGATGGCATGACAACCAGCTGCTTGCGGTCCCAGCAACGTGTAAAGCATTTTGCATGTTGCACTTACATCAGACATGAAAAGGAAGAGTCAAGAGCGTATTGACATGTTTTGTGTTGAAAAAAAAAGCAATGTTTGGACGAGATTCACCATCAACTTCAGATGAGGCTGGGATCCTGTCATCGCTGCTGTTCCTGCAACATGAAGCCCTTGTGCAACTTGCAGGTTGGGGTCCCCATGGTCCGTCCTGCTGTTGATGTCTATCCGTGACAAAGCACCAAAAACAACATGACCCAACAATGTCCCTCCCCTCGTGAAGTGCCATTGAGACGACACGACCATTATTGGTGGCAACTGCAAGTGCTGCACCAGGAGTTCCAACGATATTTGGGAGATTTCTCCACAATCGAGAGCATGATTGAGCAGCATTATATGCTGATCCTTGCTGGCAGTGCTGGGCAGCGCATTGGGTTGTAAGCCAGGCACACATGCAAATGCGTATGTACACATTTACAGATGTCTACATACACGCATGCATACAACGCTTGCATCTATAGGTGTTGACCTTTGCATGTCTTTACAATTCCAGCCAGTTACACGATTTGCACATATACATAAACTATGCATGCGTGACTGAATGATATGTTCAAATCAAATATATATTGTAATTGTTTGCAAGTATTGTTCAAATTTTGCACGAGGTAGTGTGTGTGTGTACAATGCATGAAACATAGCGCCACCAACCAACGGTTGCGTGTTGATCACTGGTTGTGTCACCCACAGATGGATGGTTCTCGAATCCCAATTCCGAGTGCTTGTTGTGCCTGGCTAGGGCTTCTGGGACACCAGTCTTCAGCAGCAAGCGGTACGTTTTGGTGATTCGATGATTGGGAAGATGTTATTGCTGGCATGTGGTAGGATGGTGCAAAAAGATGCCATGGGATGACACATACAAGTGTTTTGATATTAAGATAGAATCGCGGGATATCGGTTTCATTGCTCATGTCCCATGAATCATTTCATATAAATGATTCCGAGGCACACTTTGGGAATCAGGATCTTCCCAGAAGCAATTGAGATCAAAGTGGCACAAGTGTTCAGAAGTTTATTCATAGACCCTAAAACTCAATGTTCCCCCACCATGGCTACAAATAGCGAATCGCTACTCGCCATATTATAAACCTTAAGATAACTTTTACAAATCCTATACAAGACTACCATCTTGTAATCCCAAGAACGGTTAACCATCATGGCTATGGATGGAAGGACTTTCCACAAGCTGGCGCCAGCTTGTAGTTCAGCTATGCGTACTGAATATGTTGATGTGCTGCACTGTACATGTGGGGCTTTCTCAAAATTGGGAACCCCCAAAAATGGATGGTGGATTTTTATCAATGGTTAATACTGGATGATTCGGGGGGTCCCCTATTAATTCAGAAACCGCCATATGAAAATATGATGGCCCATTGCTTGCCAAGGTGCCCCCCAGGATTTCTACAAGTTGATAGCAACCTATGATGGATGAGATGAGGTGCTGAAACGAAGTCTTGAAAACTATATGGCAGTGGGTGAAAATCATTAACCATTGTTTTCCTTTGTTTTGTTGGTGGAAATCCCCCATTAGTTGGTTGATTAATATTGACCCATAGCCATATATAAAGGTTTCCACCGCACCAGTCGTGGTTCTGAGGAGTGCATCACCTATGAGCAGCCAGTCAGCCTCCTTGAGCCCTTGAGACTGCGCCCACTGGCCCCCCCGGGTCACTGTCCAGGACGTCCATCATACGTCAACCCATACGTCGTTGACGCCCAGCGTCACACTAATCCGCGATGCCCTAAACGAGTCGAGAAATGTGAGTTGTACTTGGCCAACCATCTCGCAGCCCCAGGCGATTTCTCAGTTGATCACTGATTGACCACTCTGTGTCACCAAGTCTCGACTTTGCAGGCTCCCAATTCACCGGTGAGTGGACCTGTGGCAACGGCCCAGGTTGTTTTTTAACTCACACAACTCTCGAATATGTTGTCTTGTTCCGGGTTGCTACCCGCCCTTTCTCAGAAATCCTGACTTGGCGAAACAATCAAACAAATGTGCACAATCAACAATAGGGTAATCAGAAATCATAAACAATAAATGTAACAATAAACACTCATTATCGATCGTGTTGTTTCAGCCAATGGATAACTGCTGGTTCGGGATCCGAAACATTCCTCGGCGCCAAACCACCAGCTTGCGGCTTAGGGTCAAAGCCACTCAAACCAGGAAAGCCGTTGATTTTGGAGAAAAAAAGTGTTGTTGTGGCTGTGAACAAGTTTGACCCGCAGGTAGTCATGTTTTGTTTTTGTATTTGTTTTCAAAATGTACATCATGTATATGATTTTGACATTTGAATGTATACTTACATACAGATAGATGGGTGGATAGATAGATGGATAGATAGATGGATGGATATATAGATGGATAGAGAGGTAGACGGATGGATAGATAGATTGGTAGGTCGGTAGATAGATAGATAGATAGATAGATAGGTAGATAGATAGATAGATAATGATAGATAGATAGATGGATGGATGGATGGATAGATAGATAGATAGATAGGCAGATAAATCAGAAGAATAGATAGTAATAATACGTATTAAGATATTGTGATAAATAGTGATAGATAAATAGAGACATTGATAGGTGTAGATACATATTTGTAGATAGATAGATCGATAGATAGATAGATAGATAGGTAGGTAGGTAGATAGATAGGTAGGTAGGTAGATAGATAGATAGATAGAGAGATAGAGAGATAGATTGATACAGAACAGCTTGACCCTCAGCTCCTCATGGCCATTGGCTGATCTCTGCTGTTTCTTGTGCCGATGTCATGGGACATCTTTCGTTTTGGGCGTCTTGGGACGTCACTCGCCAAGGCCGGCAAGGCCGGAGCGATGGATTTGTCCACTGACTCCGGTGGGGAACGATTCTCAGCAAAGTTTGGGCAAACCGACCCACATATTTTTTTCAAGTCATGGACCCGAAGCCTCCATTGGATCACATGTTGGTTTCTTGAAATGGGGGTGCCGCAACAATAATTGGTTTATTACTCAATTGGGTGATTTAGGGGCACCCCTGTTTTGAGAAACAACTATATACGTATGCTTGTTCATGTCAACGCATTTACACATCATTTGTTTGTTTGCTGGCGGTTGCTGTTGGACATCGCTGATCACTGCTATTCATTGCGGATCCTGCGACTGTCTTCGTAGACATTTACCATGTAGATCTAGTGAGGTAGGTCCTGTTGGACTTCAGGGTTCGACGTTTCAGCAGGGAGGTATTAGGTGGATAGCCCTTTGGCCGCGTGTTGCCTGTGTCGATTTTCTAAAGTGAATTTTGAACGCGCCAAGTGCGGCCGCACCGAAGGAGACTCCTTGAAACGCTGCCACGTCAGACACGAAACTGAACTCACGATCTGCATGGCCAAAAAGGAGCAGCTGCGGAAGACTCTGAGGATGAAGCATGTCCACGCCAGCCAGTGCCTGTAGTTCAGTGTGACAGCGGGAGAGAGATTGAGGGGTCGACACGCACAGATGCACCAACATTAATACACATGAATTTATTCTATTTGATTCAACTAGCGGGCAGACATTTGCTTTGCTATCATGTTGTTTCTGTGAATTAGAGCCCGCATGGTGATGCCTCGCACAGAACACACAAGACACTTGCATCAGGAAAGGGCATGTAAATTGTCAATATCAGGTTTACCCAGACTGGTGCAAATGACTGGGTAAAGTCTACATGTGAATCTATGTATAGATCCAAACCTTTGTGTGGATGTATATGTTTGGATATGTTTGTTTGATGTTTGTAGGTATCTGTGTGTTGACCTTCATTGATATGTAACTGAACCTGATGTTTGTGTTATGTCATGTAGTACAATGCCATGTTCTGTGTGGTATGGCATGTCATTCCATGGTATGGCATGTATAAATAGATGATAATAGATGTACCGATAGATGTATAGATGTCCAGATTGTATGCACACATGCATGTGTGCGAAATTATTCGCATGTGTTTTGTTTTTGTTCATGTGTAAGCCCAAACAGAACCACACATGATGGCAACACATGGAGATATACGGAAGATGGTAGGTTATTGCAAGATGCACCGTGCTTTGCGTCATCCAACCAGTGGTTATGGGTAGCCCCGGGTACCCAAAAACCTGCCGTCTTTTCCCTGGCTAAGGCCGCAGCCGCCGCGGAGCGACGAGGAAAACAATGAGTTTTGATGTAGACGTTGAACTCAAAGACGAACACCAAACATATCCTGGGTTTTGACCAAAGCTTCCAGCACATCAACCCAAACAGGAAGATTACAGGTGACTTGACCGGAGGGGAAGACAACACCCCGGATGGTTGAAAACTTCTGGGGTGCTGATGATTATTGGTTAATACCCACCAGATTGATCGTTTTATTATCATAACTTAGTTTTGGTTGTCCAGAGTGATGGTTGATAAGCACAAGTGTTTGAAAGACAATTTTTATCGCAATAGTATTCCAGAGTTCATTCACCATCAACTGGACAGTCTTTATTTTTTTTAGTTTTCAATCGTCCTGCACCATTGGTTACCACTGCCGTTTCACAAGCAGATTTCCACTGTTGGATACCACAAATTTGAGTGGAACCTGGAACCTGCCAACATCTCTGATTTGAGATACCCAGATGTGCACCCAAAGAGATATACTGTAACATTCGTTGATCGCCATCAAGGCTGCTACCGTGGGTAAAAAAGAATGGTTTTGCTCGCTCCTACATGGAGTCATGTCAGAACTGGTTAACGCCGTACGAAGCACCAAGCGGAGGCACCACAGGCTTTGTGCAGGTTGTTTGTTGCGGGAGGAATCACCAGCCACGAAGTGGTGTAAGTCTTTGCTTTCGGCACAACCACACTCATTTACACGTGTTTGCGGTGTGCATGGTGAAGTAACACCGGAAAAAAGTTGCTGATGCAAATAGACGCATTGACACCTTGTTTTTCTTTGTTCCCGTCAAGTGGATAAGGCTTGGGACGGTATCGTGTTGGAGAAATTCAATCAAAGCTATCCACCAGCACGATAGTTTCGCATCAAGATGCAATTTGGAACCATATACAAGCATAGGCAGCATACTCATTATTTCATAAGTCATAAGTACTGTGTAATACATATGTGATACAGATGTAATACATACTCATTATTTGTCATGCTTACACAGTGTGATGTTTTTGTTTCAACTCGCAAAGCAGCACCGTGCGGTTTGAACAGTTGGTGCAGCAGTGGCCCTCGTTTTCCTCCATGTTTCCTTTCTAAGCTTCAACTAACATGGAAAGGGGACATGAAGAGGAGCTCTTTAAGTGCATAAATCATGTACCATCCCAAAATGTTGTGTATTTAATATGTACTTTTCAAAAGCGTAAGCCTGCTGCTATATTTGGGTGCTACTGTGCTACTGTTTTGAGTCTAGGGTCCATGCTTGGCTGATTGTGGATATATCTGATTTTTTATCATTCAGAACATGTCGATGTGTGCAGCCTTTGCCATCAAATGTAGTTCTGAAGATTCCGGTCACAGGACACATGTTGGAATTCCCTCATGTTGTTACCATGTGCGCCGGAGCCAGCAGATGGCATTGCCACTTTGTGGGTATTGTGTTCTGCATGTTTGTTCCTAAAAGCAAAGTGTTTGTTATGACAATCCAAGCGCTCGTACCCTAGAGAATATCTCCAACATTCAGCCCCGAAGGGCAGGCCCAAAGTGGAGCTTGACAACTTTTATCTTTGAGGATATGATGGTTTCTCAAAATAGGAGTACCGAAAGATGCTTGGTTTATTAATAAAAGTGATTGTTCATGGATGACTTGGGGTGTCCCCCATTATTTTGAGAAACACCCATAGTGTTTTTGGCAAACCTTCTCAAGCAGATGAACAGAAAACGGAACCACTTCTGGTTTCTCAACATCCCTGGATTCATCGCACTGGGCCGGTAGCGCGCGTGTTGCTTCCGGCAGCATGTCACCCAGTAGAGGCCTTTGGTTTTTGTGGCGGGGAGGCCTAGAGAGTTGCCAAGATGCTTGATCTATGAAACAAGAAATAAACACAACAATTCACAACAATCTCACTTCTTTTGTTTCTTGTTTCCTGGTTATGTCCACTCACCGTAACATGTCACCTGGAAACAAGAAGAAACCAACTGACTGTTGTGATTGAGCATGGCACATATTTGGGCTTTGCAGGTCATGTCCAGTCACAACAATCAGTGCAGTGGGGACAGTCTACGCACAAGTGTCGGCAAGTATATGGTTGAGTGTAATGGTGTGTGAATACCTGGTTTACTAGTTACAAACCATTGGTCAAGTGTTTTGAGGTTGACTGTTTGGAAGGGACACAACTACCCAGTACATAGCTAGAAGTATCAGAATCTCGAGTAATGGAAATGCTGATTAAGGTAGCCATTGTAATGATTATTGCTGGTGTTTCGGTTTTGTTGGTTATTTACCACGACAAACGAACCATTCTGCAACATCATTACCCATTTGTAATCTTCCGGAATGAAGGGACAGCTGGATAGAGCTATTTTTCATGTTTCAGATGATCACTGGAGCAGGGAGAGTCCAGCGTTACAATGGGTTATATTGTGCTTGGCAGGCTACCGATATAGCACCTGGTTGCATGGCTAAGGGTACTGTACCTGAAAATGTTGCCACTACCTCTAAGAATTTGCTGCATCAAGACATGTGCAAGACATAGCACAAAGTCACACGTGATGTGATTCTATCAGCCAGTGAATATGATTTCAGGTTCACTATGTACTTGTTTGTACATCGCACTCTGAATTGTTTTATAATATGTGTTCTATGCAGTTGGCTTTGAAGTTTACATTGCATACAGTAGATGTTGCGCGTAAATTGCAGTAAGTTTGCGCATGCAGATTCGATTTTCACTACATTCAGATCACATTTGTAAGATTGTATGATATTGTGTGTGTTGCCTTACATGATATACAGTTAGCTCCCTTTTGCATCTACGCTACATCGTCCTTCCGATACATACCTGGTACCATACCATGGTGGCTGCACCATAACATACCATACTATACCATACAACACATACATGCATGCATGTGCGCATACATTTTTGCGTTCATCCATGTATATGTCTATCAATGCGTACGAACCTGCCAACCAAGCTACGAAACTACATACATCCATGAATAATATATACATGTGAGAGAAAGGCTAAACTCTCCGTAGTGAACTTTAGTCTTCGGCTGGAATATCTTCAGGAAATGGCTCCAGGACCGGTAAAACGATATAGTGAACTCCCAAAACCGATAACGTAAGAGAACCTAAGATAATTTAAGAGATGCAGCCTTTTAAACAATCCAGATTTGTTCTAAAGTACCCAGAGGTTTGGAACGATAAGCAGAACGATAACGAAACGATAAGCGGATTTTCACAAAATGTCTTCTTCTCACGAGTTGCCCATCGGGCCGATCCAGCAATTATGCGTTGAAATCGGTCGTGTGAAAGGCTCATGACATGAACATAGAAAGTTATATAAATGGAAACAAGTAATGGAGACATGGCAGATGATGACCTGGAAGCATAAAAGTAATTGACTGCGCATCAAGAGTGTGGTGCGAGGGTATCCAATGTCACCAAACACTGGGAAACGATATAGTGAACTCCCAAAAACGATAACAATTGAGAAAATCTGCGATTTTAAATTGAGGTTTTGCCGCTCGCTCATGTGTATCAATCCCCCAACCTCGCTACTTGACCTAAAGGAGAACGGGGTCTTCATTCACAACCACTTGGAGATTGATCATTTGGGGTTGCTCTCACTTATCGACCATCAGTGATCCACATCTTAAAATGGTTGGCTCGAACAAGGATTATGGGTGTTTCTCAAAATAGGGAACCCTAAAATGGTTGGTTTGAAGTGTGTTACTATAAATGGTTAATAGATTTAGGGGTACCCCTGTTTTGGGAAACCACCATATAAATCTTCCATGAGTTTCCCATGGCCAGAGATCCAAGCTGCAAAGCCCCGCTAACGCGCCGCTGTTGCGAGTCTCAGGTGGAGACATTTGATCAATTTGGTCGCGGGCATTCAGGCGGCGTTGAAACGTGGGGGGACATTTGCTGCACAGTTGGCAGCGCATGGTGTAGAGAACTCGTAGGGAAAAACAGATTTGTTGGGTTTTTAATCAAAGTGCCAAGGCAAGCCAAGGACACTGGCATAATGGTTTTTGCGAACCTGGCTCAGCCCTTTGTGAATTTTACTGTATATGATTTATCCATGCTAGCATTCTTCACAAGTTGGGTAATACATATCGTTTGTCATGTTGTTGTTGGTATTTGCTCGGAATTATGCTTATCAGAGTTCTAAACAGCAACAAAACTTAAACAGCAACACACGACCATGACAGGGGTCTAACTGCCTAACCATGACACGTTTTGATTGTTTTGCCAGGTATTGACTGACTGCTATGATTACACACGACACTTTGAGGATGTTTGCCATTGGTCAATTATTGCTGTGTTGTCGATCTCTCAAGTTGTGGTTATGCTTGTAAATTTGAGATGCGCTCCAATTTTATAAGACTGAACAGGATTCTGAAATTGAGATACCCAAGTTTTATTGAGATGCCCTACAGGTCTGCAGAAGCTATGCCCAAGAAAGGTACCAAGGCAATGGTGTTCCTGAGCTAACAGCTACCATGGTTCCACAGATCATGGGCCCAGTATCTGCTCCTGCTTTGCTTTTCAATGCCGGTTGGTGGTTTTAGGTTTTAAGTAATTTTAAGTTCCATTTTCTGTTTTCACTAGCAATCATTAGGCGTTGAAACCACCAATCAGAACTAATCAGAACAGTTTTCGCACAATCAACTTGAGAGATATGATATGAGGCATTACGGGGCCATGGCACTATTTGAAAATAGGGCCGTGCTGACATTGGTTGAAGCCAAGATTTGACAAGGTTTGCCAAGTCAATTTTTGGTGTTCACATGAACTGCATGCATCTATATGCATCATGCCTACATGTTTCCTGAATTTTTGTTGGACGAAAGCTCGCTACTTGGTTCGTATCCAACTGGCTGCAGGCCAAGCTGGTGATAGTTTACACGGCAATTTGAAGCAGAATTGCAATCCACTTCAGACCTTGTATTTCACACCTGTGTAGAAGCGAGGCCAGGCAACCAATGCATTTGACAGATACACTCTAGTTCAAACTACTTATGTATTTCAGGATATTGCCATGATGCCATTTGGTTCCCTATGGTTGCCTATGGTTGCCATGTGGTTGCCATGTGGTTCCCTTAACGCGGGAGGCGCCCTGGTACTTTGATTGCTCCAACAATGCGGTACCTCGGCGCGGTGGCTGTTTCTGGGGCCCAGCGTCGGCGGCTTTTTTTCAGGGACCACACCGAAGCCATGGCCCCAAAGGGGATATACCAACCATGTAAATGGTGGTTTCTCAAAATAGGGGACCCCCAGAATGGTTGGTTTATTACTATAAATGGTTGATAAAGGATGATTGGGGGGTCCTCTGTTTTGAGAAGCAGCCAAATGGTTCTTATAGGGGATTATGATTGCAAATAATGACGATCAATAGGGGATGATATTAATTCACCGACAAACTTGTGGTTAAACAACTACTCTATACGTGGTTTCTCAAGATAGGGGTAACCCTAAAATGAAGGGTTTATGACTCTATGACTAAGAATGATCAATAAAGGATGACACCTGCTATAACTTGAGAATCAGCCATATGTTGATTGAGTAATGAGTCAGTGGTAGATGTTGTTTACTCAGATCCACCTTCATGAAGGATTTGAGTAACACTTTCTGTTGGGAGTTGATGTACACAGATCCACCCAGTGTTGTCACGCTGTTGAAATAGCATGCTCATATGTGATTCGTCAAAACCCAGTGTTTGCTGTTGAAGCCCTATCATGGCAACCCCAAAACCATTGGCCACCATCATCATTAGAAGATACTGAACTTCAATCTTAGGTATAAAGTGAGCAGATCCATTGTGATTAACATAAGTGGCTATCATCAACCAACCACTTGCTCATATCACATGATATGTCCAAATCATAAAATACACATGAATACACCAATACGCATATTATGATATAAATATATTTTATATTATCATGTATCATTATCTATGGTTAGATATGTGTCATTTTCTTACATATTCTTTTATGACACACAAGATGTATCCATACACACATATATATATATATACCCTGAAAATCCAAAGACCTATCCTGAATAGGTCTTTTGGCAAGAACCTATCAGGGGTTGATAAGACCTATCCAGGATATTGGCATACTAGGCGCAAAACTGTCATTGTTGGGTTGCAAATTTGCAGTAAAATCATACCATAAAGTACCAGATTGCACACCTTTGCGGATTCTCCGCGATTCCTATTCTGTGACTTGTTTTCATTCTTACTTTTTTCAGGGTGGTTGTCCACGGCCTGGATAGGTCGTTCCACGGCCCCAATAGGCCGTTCCATGGCCCCAATAGGTCGTTCCACGGCTTGTCCACGGATTGTCCATGGGTCTGATCCGATCCACGTTTTCTCAGTTGCCTCCCAAAAATATTGTCATCTTGGTCGCTTCTGACATGTTTAGGTTCCAAAAGAATTCTGACTATGCTTTGGGCCATCACTGGCAGGACATTTCCCCAATAGGTCGTCCAAAACCTCAATAGGTCGTTTGTTTGAAGACCTGTCCAGTTAGGTCGTGGATCCACAGGGTATATATATATATATATATAGATATTTAGATTATATACAGTAACAATATATACATATATTGTATGTATATTTATACACTACCCATCACCAGCTTAGTCGCTTCGCCATGCTTCGCCTTGGGTTCAGGAGTGGAGCGCCTTCCGCGACCGGTTCCAAGATTTCAGGGACTTGTTCACTTCGCAGGAGTGCCCCGTGCGGCTGGGTGAAGCTGCGACAGAGTTCAGGGATTATAATCTTGTGGTTTAACCACAATTTTGTTGATGATCCTTATTTGTTGGTGAAGCTACTTATAGATATTATAATGGTGAATAATAGGGATCAATAGGCGATAATCACCAACAAATTTATGGTTAAACAACTACGGCTGATGCTTGTATTAAGAAATACGTATTTTTGGATTAGAGTCTAAAAAATTTCTTAGTCCACACCCTGTGATTAAGAAATATGTGCCCCGAAATAGACTCTAATCTGGATTTCTTAATTCGGTGATTGGAATTAGTCGGGGGGTTTTGACGTTGTTTAACACAAACTGCCCTTGGATTTCCGGGGCGCGCGCGATGCTGAGCGAACCAACCTCTGGCACTGGCTACAAGAAGCTATGGCCGCGTTACTATTTTTCTTTCCGCTGCTTGGTTGCACTGTGGTGTTCGGCCGTGGGAATGTTCTGGTTAAGTTGGATATTTCCCAACAGCAGGATGCTTTTTGCTTTCAATCTCTAGAAGCAGGGTTTCGGCTTCATTGTGTTTCCAACATCATGCCCTTGGGTTTCCGGGGCGTATGGGATTTTTTCGGGCTGATCATCTTCAACCATTGTATTATATAATGTTCAAAATTTTGTTTTATTCGTTCAATAGTTTTAAAAAACGATGTTTCGCAGCATCACCGTGGATAATAGTTGATGGCAGTTGTATAGCTATAATGTATTAAATGTCAAGAACATAGGAATAAGTTGCAATGGTTAGTAAAAAGAAAAACCCAACCTGGTAAGTAAGTGTGTAGAAGCACCCAATCAATGTAAGAATCTCAATCAGCCAAGTAAAACCCAAGGAGTTTCAGACCTGTTTCAGACCTGTTTTTTGGGCCCTTCCTTGCTGGGAACCAGGGCAGTAACTAAGGGGAGTGCCCGTGGGAGTGCCAGCGGCGGCTGAGTAATTTGCCTCAGGCGCGGCCTTGCCGAGGTGAGCTGATCATGAACTATCAATGAACGAAGGGGGAACCATGAAATGGTTGGCTCATTACCAAAAATATTGATTGTTAATAAATTACGGATTTAACCGATATGGATCGATGTGACTGAAAGTAATTTAGTAGTATGTTAAGACTGTTGGGTTGAGCCAGGAACGGCTAACTTCATGGTGCATCGTCCTACGGAGACACTTGCAAGCCATGAAGCATTAGCTCTCCAGCCCTGCTGTCGAGCCCTTTCAGGTATTTTTTGACCCGTCAATGCTTCTGGCTGGTATATGTCGCCTGGAGGCCCGCTTGGAGCATGCGTCAGTGGGCGCCGGCCCGTGTACTGCTGACAAGGTTGTGGGGTTTCAATATGGTTTCAAACCCTTGTGTAGGGTACCGCATATTTCAAATGATCTAGCGTAATATTCATACCTAAGAAGAAAATGATTTGTGAAGCTTCAGTAGCGCAACAGACATACCTTTTGCATTCTTTGGATATATGACATATTTGGGGTATTCTGGAACGCACGTAAGTAATTGTGGCCCTTGGACTTCCGGGGTCTGTTGTTCTAGCAGGGCAGAATACGTCCATATCCATTTTTTGCTTGACTGATCCAGATACACGTAGAATGTATCAATGGATTGGGGGATGATTAGATTTTTTACCGTTACACGTATCTGTACATACATACAGATACATACCTATCGTTCACCAATGCTGGAAGGATCTGCTCCTTCTATTAGACCCTGTTTGCCTATGTGCATGGGCGTAGTGTTGTCGGTTCCGTATGTAAATCAAGTTGTTGAAGATGACAGCATAGGCCCCTGATGAATGCGCCCTTGCTCCACAATCTGTGCTTTCGGGGCTTTTTTGATAAGGTCCGAACCTTCAGTGGCGGTTCCTTGGTCATTTTTCTTTTTTGGGCCCAAACCTTGGGAAATGCCAAGCGCTCTCCAGTGGGTCTGAAACCATCTTGACCTGTCATGATGACCATCATTGATGACAGACTGCCAAGCATCACCATTCAGCATGCCTTGGACGGATGTACATAACATATTATTTGACGGACATTCATCCCCATTCTTCTTCAATGACGAGCACTTTTTACATGGTGCAAAAACCGTTGTGAAAACATCGACCGGTAACTGTTGCGCAATGCCGGCCTCTAATGACTGGAGCCATCAGCAATGACCACCGTTAATTATAACAGCTAATGAATCGCGCTAGCAGCATCTGAGCCAGCAACTGGAACCATTGCAGCAGCATCTGAATATCGCCAATGCCGCATGGCAAGAAGACCAAGAAATACGAGGAACGAGCAATCCGACGCGCCCAAGTCCATGCTGCCAGGACTGGTTTGAGTGTACGGAATCCTGCAAAAAACCATCTGGTCATCAGAAAGCATGGTCCGGTATTCCTTTTCAAATCAATGCTATGCCAATTCATGTTGGTGTACGTGTGTTTCACACCTCTTCTTGTGTGGCCTTGGCGGCAGGAGTAGTGGCTACAGAGATAAGCAGGCAGAAGATGTTCCAGTGACAGCAACCTCTGCAGCTTGGACTGGTGGTCAGATAGACCGACTGAATGCTTTTTTCGTAGGGGAGGTATCAGGTGTGTCAAAGATGCGGATCAGGTCATCACAATGTTGGGCGTCTCCAACAAACATGGGCAAGCTAAAATATGTCCAGCTTCAAAGCCTCGTCGCAATCAGCATCATCGTCATCATCATCATCATCATCATCATCATCATCATCATCATCATCATCGTGACCATCATTACCAAGTATGACTATAACTATCATTATTTTCCATGAGCTGGTCCTGGTCATGCCTACAATCAGTGTTCCAATGGCCGCCTTGGCATGCTGCCATGGCCATCCGAGGAAGGCACGGAAGCCATTTCGGTTACGTAGCAATCAAAGCCGTGGGTAATAGATTTGAAAAATACAGACAGACCAGGTCATGATAGCCCTTCATGATAGCCAGGTGACCCTCCCAGCAGGGGTCTGAAACAGGTCCCAATAACCACGAAACACGAGCCCCGGGTTCACGTTTTGGATATGGTTCCATGATGGCCGGTCACAACCTCCTAAAATTCGAGGAAGACTGAAGGTTCCGACCAGGCAGGTCACAACCTCTTAAAAAGGAAGATGAAGATAAGGATTCATGATGGCGCGTCACAACTTCCTAAAATTCCAGGAAAACGGAAGGTTCCGACCAGGCAGGTCACAACCTCCTATATTGGGTCCTGCCCATCCATGCATTTGCAGTTAAGGCCTATGTTTGGCTGATGTTTCAAGGAATTTCAGACCAGTTTCAGATCCCAATTTGCGCAGAGAATCCTATTAGCGGCTCACCCCCTGTGGTTAATTTGGAAAAAACACCCGGCAACCATGAAATTCACTTCCTCCTCGTCGGCTGCAGGCTGAAAGACAACGCGGCGGCGGCCCACATCGAGCTCTACATATATTTTTTTTGTTGAATACATATCTAAATCATCCCCCTTGAAATAACCTCTAAAAAATTAATAACGTCAGCGTTTGTTTAAGCCTATTATTTTTACACTTCTCTACCTTTGTTCTTGGGTTACTTGAGGTTATGAGTATCATTTTTTTAGACACCTTAGGTCCCTTGATTTTCTAGTGATGGCTTGCTTGCTAAAATCAGACCTAATGACCTAATGACCATCAAGTTTTTAGAGAATATGATGTATGCATTTTGGGGTTAGGTACTGCAATTTTTGATTAACAAACAGAGAAAACATAGAAAACCATGTCATCGTTTGATGTCAGCGGTGAACCTCGAGCATCCTCGCCCATGTTCACATTTCCAGCCAAGCAGGGGGCCTTTGGGGCACTGGCCCGTGACTGCAAACGGCGCCAATCAATCCTCTAGAAAATCAGAAGTCAATAACATCTAGTCAACATTCCTGGAACACCCAACAAATAAACATGTAATCATCCACCAGCAGCAAGCAGCCAACATGGCACCAATCAACCCTCTAGAAAATCAGAAGTCATAACATCTAGGAGCCCAAAGCTCCCCAAAGCTTTTGGAAAATGGAATGCTATGACAACCCACTGTGATATATTGTTTCATCAACATTCCTGGAGCACCCAACAAGTAAACATGTAATCATCCATCAGCAGCAAACAGCCAACATGGCACCAATCAATCCTCTAGAAAATCAGAAGTCATAACATCTAGGAGCCCCAAAGCTTTTGGAAAATGGAATGCTATGACAACCCACTGTGATATATTGTTTTTATCAACATTCCTGGAGCACCCAACAAAACATGTAATCATCCATCAGCAGCAAACAGCCAACATGGCACCGATCAATCCTCTAGAAAATCAGAAGTCATAACACCTAGGAGCCCCAAAGCTCCCCAAAGTTTTTGGAAAATGGAATGCTATGACAACCCACTGTGACATATTGTTCATCTTTGTTCCATATTGTTCCTTCTTAACAAATAGGCATCAATAGGCTAATTCAAACATACCAAAGCAACATCAAGCAACCTAAACCAGACGTAGCCAAACTATGAGGAAAACTGAACAATGATCCACATGAGAGACCGCCCATTGCCAGCCAAGCTGCATACATCCCAATTCAGCCACATAGAGCATAAAACCCTGCTTCAGGGCCCACGACTGCAACGGTTGCTATGTTGGATTGGGCAGGGAAGTTGTAAGGAAAATTAAGGGGATAAAGAACATGTTGGATTTTATGAAAAATTGAAAGTGGTTAGCTATTTTGGGGCGACCGTGCAGTTTTAAGAAATTGCTCGTCATAACCCTGGAATGTCATTGGCAAAACAAGTGGGATGTTGAAAAGATGACCTACAAACCAAGACATAGGAGCATTTTTTAGTGAATTTGAAAGGAAAACAGCTGTTAAGTGGCAACCCTGGTACCTGGATTCTGTAGTGATTTCATGCCCCCATGGACATGCCATGATCCATGAACTTTTGCAACTTTCTAGAGAATGACCTCGAAAAGCTGGTTAGCCCCATTGATTTTGTAAAGAATCCCCCCAAAAAAAGGTTAGGGCAAGCCAATTTCTGTCTAGAAAATCAACCGTACCAGGGGTGCGACTTAATTTGCAAGGGGATTCTAAATCAGATAATTATTATTACTTACACACAAATACATTTACATCAAACAATTATTTATCAATAAATGATATTATGTGCTTGTTAGTGCAAATCGTTAATTGTAATTATAAACGTAGTTACTTGTAGAAAAAATCCCAAAAATAGAGTCTAGTAAATTATTTTCCCCAAAAATTAGAGTACATTTTCTTGTTTAATAAATTTTCTTAACACAATCATCGACCGTATATACTATATGGTGATTTCTCAAGCCATAGGGGACCCCCCAAGTTATGTTTGGTTTATGACTACAAATGGCAGATCGCGGATGATTTCGGGGGCACCCCTATTTTGAGAAAGTCGAATATCATGAATGTTTCAGAGATTATTAATGGTACATGATTTTGGCTGCGATCAATGCTTGTATGAATGGTTGATGATTCATGAATAGATTGATGATATGGTTAGTTACTTTACATTCTTAAGATATGTGCAATTACATGTAGGCAATGGTTCATGATTATGATTCTAAGGCAATTGCAGCTATAGATTAGTTGTAGGTAAATGACAGCCATGTAGTGCGGCGTGATTGTGATCCGTGAGAAGTCTTATTGATTTCTGGTGCATTTGAGTGGCCATGAAAACTGGCAGTGATGATGTTTTTCGGACATGACGGAAACTGCACGCATGGTTTTGACATATGCAGCATGGCATACAGGCATTCAAGTCTTCAGAAGCAAAGAGTCCGGTGTTTGCTTTACATCAGCTGTTGGAATAGTTTCTGCATGTTGCGGGTTCACAACTGCATCAGGATTACTTTCATGCGGAATGCCGCCGCACATTTTGGAGAAATGACTGCTTTTGTTGAAAGAGTTCAAGTTTTTGCTGTTGGAAGCAGGATTTTTCACGAAGACCGTGTTGTAGAATTCGCACGGAGTATCATATTCAAACATGGCAAACCCCATTTACCAACTGTCATTTGATCAAGCCTGAGCACATGGTTTGTTATTTTCTCAGCAGGTGTGTCTTTCCTTTTGGTTTCCACCTGCGGCTTGTCTTACTTGGTGATAATTCGAGCTTGTGAACCCACTGCTATCATATTCATGCACCGTTTGGATTCAGAATCATCCCCCCCAGTGTTACATGGAAAATGGCCAGTACAACAGGATTGACCAGTACAATAGGGTCACTGATGGTTAAGTGATGGGTGAATGATGGCTTAATGATGGCTTAATGGCGGTTCTTGGTAGTAAACCATGGAAAATCAATCAATTTCCTGCGGAAATAGTATGTAAACCATGGCGGTTCTTGATATGATTAATCATGGCTTAATGATGGAAAAGTAAACTATGGAAATATTCATCGAATCTTCCATTCCTCAACGACCCGCCTGGGGTTCGTTCCTCCAGGACAGAGACCACGACATGGTCGTCGAGGAAGTGCAAGAGGCACAGTCAGTTCGGAGTCCAGGATCATACGATGCCATCGAAACATGGCAGTTTCTCAAGTCATAGGGGTACCGGGGTACCCCAAATCATCCAATATTAGCAATTTATAGTAATAAGCCGACCATTTTTGGAGGTCCCCCATTTTGAGAAAGCACCACATGGGTCATAGGGACCTCGCCATGCTACCTGTCCCAGCCGGAAGGCATCAATCAGGTTTTTTACCAGCCAACATGCTGACGTGAATGGTGGCTTGTTTCTCTTTGCCCAGGAATCCGTAGGCATCACGATACCAAAGAACAGGTGGCTGGCATTGGCTGGCCATTGCGCAAACATGATGTTTCTGTTTGTGTGAAATTCTTGGGTCTCCTTTTCACATCCTTTCACCACTTTAGTTTTGCGATCCTCAGCTGCAAATCCGATATGGACGCCTATCCCTGCAGGGCCGCTTGATCCAATGTAAATACCCACGCACATTGAAAACAGATGTAAGTCCAAGACCTAATGTTTTTCCAGTTGTTTGAGCTGTCTTTGGGAAGAGACCGCATTTGCCTACCAGTTGAACACTTGAGATCAGCGATCCAATTCCATTTTGTCTAACTACGCCTTTTCAAATGCATCCAAGATGCACAGATATACTTTTACATTGCGTATGATTCTACACATAGGAGTTTCACTAGGCTACTGTGGGTCCCCATGACTAATCCTCTGCCTCTGTGAGCATCATGCGTCCCCATGTGAAGGTTGGCATGCCATTGCACAAGTAGTGGTGAATGTGGTACTGTAGGAGCGGAAGCAGCAGCAGCAGCAGCAGAAGGAAGACGAGGAGTAGGAGTAGGAGTAGGACCGTAGGAGTGGGAGTAGGGGTAGTAGGGGTATCAGGAGTAGTAGGAGTAGTAGTTGTAGTAGTAGTAGTAGTAGTAGTAGTAGTAGTAGTAGTAGTAGCAGTAGTAGTAGTAGTAGTAGTAGTAGTAGTAATAGTGATAATAGCAAGAATGGTGGTGGTGGTGGTGGTGGTGGTGGTGGTGGTAGTAGTAGTAGTAGTTGTTGTTGTTGTTGTTGTTGTTGTTGTTGTTGTTCTTGTTGTTCTTGTTCTTGTTCTTGTTTTTGTTCTTGCTCTTGTTTTTGTTCTTGGTGGTGATGGTGGTGGTGGTGGTGGTGGTGGTAGTCTATGTTGGTGTTTGTGCTGGTGCTGGCCTGGTGCTTGCTGTTGCCGTTGCTGTTTGTGCTGGTGATGTCGTTTTTGTTTATTAAGTCATTCTACGGTTGCGGTGTGTTAGTTTCTTGTGTTTGTTTCACTGATGTTTGTTTTTCTTCGTGATATTGTATACTTTATGTCCATGTTCTTTCGTCATCATTTTTGCTTCCATGTTTGTGTAGGTTTTTTTCTTGAAGTTCTTCTCGTGCTTATCGTTTGCAGTTGTGCTTCTGGTTGCCGATGTAGTTTGGTTGCGGTTCTTGTGGTTTGTAGTTCTTATTTTTTGAGTGTTGTTGTTTTATTGTTGTTTCCTCATTGTTGTCCTGCTTTGGTTTCTGTTTTGCTTGTTCTTTCGGGCCCTCCACAAGCCAAACGAGAATATTCGGTAGAATAGCTATGCATCCCTGAAGTGCAAGGTAACATAGTGCAACGTACGTGTTAAGCATATGAGTAGGTTACAGAAGCTTGTGCAAGTTGGGTCGGTGCTTCAAGGTTCTAAAGACATCATCAGACTCTGCACACAAACTGTCAAAAAATATCTACACAGTTGTACATACAGAATAAGTGATATCTATATAAATACATAGGAATTGATACTTCGTTATATACTTAATTGAGCTATATTCACTCAAACATGTTTTTTTGCTTATGATGTTGCCGCTCATAAAAGCCTCCTCTGGGCAGCCAGATACTTCGTCAAGCCAATGTTCTTGGCGCACGTTATGAGCCGACCTTCGCACCTGGACAGTCGCCGGTGAGGGTCATGGGGGATGCAACCATGAGGCCAAGCTGGTGAGGGTCATGGGTGGTAAGGAAGTTGACTCAAATGATTTGAAAATTGACTTAAATGATATCTTAAATGATCTTAAATGTCAAAAGCCCAAGGAAGATCCGATGACTCCAGGTGTCCAAGTAACTCATTCATCAAAGTCCTGCATGGGGCGAGATATGATCACCAACTCGGGCTGCACGGCTCATTCATGGCCCAATTCCTATGGTCATGGCAGCTGTGAAAACACAACAGCGGCCAGAAGTATGGATAATATTCATTTCATTTGATTATGGGAGAAATGTGCATGACTTGATGTTTTTGGGTTCGCCAATCACATCAATTGGTAATCACTTGGGGGTTGCCTATGAATGGTTTACGCCGAATTGGATCGAATTGGCTAGTTTCGACTAGCGTAGCGTTTTTTCAAAAGACTCGTGTGTGTGTGTGTGTGTCTTTCTCCTCTTGGACCAAAGTTGGACACTTTGATAGCTCGGTGCTCATAAGCACATAAATGGAAGTGGATGGTTCATGACGGCCCCTTGCTGGAACAGCGAACAAGTATATGTGTAGTCACCAACAAACACTGCTGCTGGTTGACACTCAAGACATAATAAGACAGGTCATCTAGTATCAATATTCATAAGTGTTTTGTTCTCCATATTATTTATACAAGCGTTGTTATTTCCACGATATGCAGACCCTACATTGTTTGCATGCTGCTTGTAAGTGTGGCTCACTCAAAATTCACCATGCGAACCAGGGCATTCAATCCACGCGCTGAGGTGAAATATGCCAGCGACTGGTCTGTGTTTCACCTTTGCCAACCTGAGCATTTGGATCGGGTACCAGAGGACCAGCATGGACTGCCAGGGCCAAGCAGATCAGCTGGGCAGGCGATTTGTGAGTCTGATCATTAAGGATGCTGGCTGATCTTCAACAGTTGGAGTGCCGAAAAAGCTAGGTTCACTCATCAGTAATAGTGACGAGAACCCTCCAATCCATGAAGTCCGATGCAATCTTTGGAGCATTTTTTTGCGGGATCCCCTGCGGTCAGTATTATTCCGATCCGGATTTCCAAAATCTCTACCTGACAATCCCTTCCACGCAGCAACGCAGCCTCCCCTCGACCCCCTCACAAATTCTCAAATGCTACAGGATCTACATGAATACTTCTTGTGAAATGCCGTTAGGGGGTGTTATTGTGAGGAAACTGCTGCCACAGGTACAGGTGCATTTGCGATTCGAATTCCCCAGTGTACAGTTTTCTAACAAGTTGATCGTTGATCAACACTTTCAAGTTTGCCAAAATAACTTCAAGACGGGCCTGTGAACCGTGGACCCAAATCTAAAACCCTGGGGAACAAGTATGTTTATTCAAGGTGAGATCATTTGCTTGAACTATTTGTTCACAATCAAAGTTGACAGGGTCCCTTTGCAATTCCCCGGCAAGACACAATTATACTCAGAAAAACGGACGTTTCATATTGATGGGGATTCATTGTTTGGCAGAAGGGGTTGTTGGTGATGATTGCAAATTTAAATTCTGGCAAGGATACCCGTCCAGTATTCATTCCAGGACGACTTCAACAATGGTTTTCCATCGTCTCTACTTGTAATTTGATGCACCCAGCGGAGAAAACAAGCCAGCAAACATGCAGAGAAGGTTTTACCAAAATCACTATCCCCAAATACATGTCCAGATAATCTGTTGGTATGAGGCTCAGAGTACGCGTTCCTATACTTTATGGGGATTGAATATTGTAAGTATAGACAGTTTAGAGATCACATAATCGCTTCCTACTATTACTAAACCCCCCCTAATTATAAAAA
>VSDK01021436.1:0-13434 GCA_009767595.1 Symbiodinium kawagutii
CGACCTTAGCTTAGTGCTACCGAGGCGATGCAGGAGAGCAAAAAAATGATTGGCTTGCGGCGGAGCCAGCTTTTACAGCAGGTCGGGGCGGAGGTGGCCCGCGACCTTTTCGAATGCGTTGGTTCCAATGATTCCTTCCTTCCCCGTGCTGTGCGCCAGACTTTGCGGCTGCGATACTTTTGCAGTCAGGCATTCTGGGTTCGGAATGGGAAGCCTTAGGACTTAAGATGGACACTCTGAGAACTGTATCTTGATAATGGTGCCGTTGTTCTTGGTCTGGTGTTGGTTTGGTTTGCTGGTGTTTGTTTTTGGTTCTGGTTTGGCTGGTTCGTGTTTGGTTTCTTTTGTGCCATTATGGTCATCTAACTTTAATTGAAGATCAAGCGATCTCTTCAACAGCTTTCTGGACAACTAGTGACCTGCATCCTGTGTGCAATAGGCACTACCTGGAAAAAAAAAGACATTCTGAGAACTGCATCGCCAGCTTGAGCGGACAAGCTGTTAAAGAATTGCTTGAGGTGAGCAAGCAATGAAAGCAGTTTTCACTCCAACTGGTCGCGATATCTGCAGTGAGTCTGGCTTGAGGGTAGGCAAGCTGTTACTCAGTGAATTTTTCGCGACCGACTGTCTCGAAGTCGACTCCACATTGTCTTAGCGAAGCTGTTGAGAGGACACTGGTAAGAGCTCGGGTTCTATGTACCTCCGGGGAGAGACGATGAGCTCTCTTGCGGGTTTTTGTTCCCTGAGGCCCTCAAAAGTTATTCCTTGTCTCGTGCTACAACTTATATTTTCCACAGCAACCCTTTTCCAGGAGTAGAGCCAGCGAGGTTGAGAAGCTGTGATGCTTGCCGAAGGCGGTCTCACTTGCTTCCCGCTTTCCCTGACTCTTATTTCCTGTCAAAGATTTGCGCCAGTGTTGCCCGCCTTGGGGCCTGCCATTTCGTCCTTCACAACAATACAGGCATGTCTTTGCTCTCGGTGTCAAGCTCTCTGCATTAGGAGGTGGTGTCCGGCTTTGATTTGTCCTTCGGGTCACTTCTTTGCCACAAGGGGGAATCTCGTATTTTGCTTGCTGCAGATCGCGCTTTCAGTTAGAAGCTTTTTGGTTTGGGGCTGGCCACTAATTTCAGACACGCTACACTTGCAACAAAGTTATCAGGAGATTCCAGCATCGTTTCCTCTCGGTACGATGCCTTTACAAGTTACTTGTCTCAGAATATTGCTGGCGAGGAGTACAGCTTCGTTTTTTCGGTGATATCTCTGAACGGCCGAACGGTATCTTTGTTGATGCTGTTCTTTTTGTACATTATTTTCTCTCAGTAGTCTTCAAGTTTGACTCTGGTTAATTTCTTTGCTTTCTCGTAAGCTGCACACAGCTATACAGTTTATGATAGGATTTAGTCTCAATGCAGACTTTTGTTAATGCACCTTCATGGATTTTTTTCTATGATCTTTTTGTAGTTGCTTCATGTGACCGCTGCCTTAGTGCACAAGCGGCGCCCTCGCAAAAAAAAACTTGCCATTCATCCATCACCATGTATCACGCTTCAAACAACATGTGTTTGCGCACAGTACTCCCATGGAGTGCTCCACCATGGCGGCATTGATATTTCTTCTTACGCAGCGCCATTCAAAGTAAAAGAAGCAACAACTCGAAGATTTCCAACATGGCTAGCAACGAGTCCTAACAGCTTCAGTCTTTAAACTGAGAAAGGGAAAACAAATCAGAACTCCATTGAATGCTTCAAAATCCACTGAAACTTCTTATGCTCTCAGACTTCCAGCAGCCTGTTCTAGAGAGCTTTAAAATTCTTAGCATGCATGAAATCCTAGCAAGGTGACTGCGGTTTCCTAGTGCAAAACGGCTGACACTTGACAGAGGGATGCAATCAGAAGATTTCTTTCGCTCGAAAACCTTCCCTCAACGATGCTGAGACGTTCCATTCTAGCAACCTAGCAACCAAGCATACAGCGCCGGTTTCTAGACACTGCCAACGCTCAGTCATCACAGCTGCCAATCATCAAGGCGCTTATCTTCCAAACGAGGCTTATCATCCAGATGCCCTTTTCATGGTGGTATCCATCTTGAGCTCTCCGAAGAAGAAGAAAGAAGAAGAGAAGAAGGTGAGCAGACGAAGAGAAGAAGGGAAGAAGAAGAAGAGACGAAGAAGGGAAGAAGAAGAGCAGAAGGGAAGAAGAAGAGAAGATGAAGAGAAGAAGAAGAAGAGAAGAAGAAGAGAAGAAGAAGAAGAGAAGAAGAAAAAAAAAGAGAAGAAGAGAAGAAGAAGAAGAAGAAGAAAAGAAGAAGAGAAGAAGAGAAGAAAAGAAGAAGAAGGGAAGAAGAAGAAAAGAAGAAGAGAAGAAGAAGAAGAGAAGAAGAAGGGAAGAAGAAAAGAAGAAGAGAAGAAGAAGAGAAAGAGACATTGGCTGTCCATTGCGTTGCGTTGCTTTGCGTTGCGTCGCCTTGCGTTGCTTTGCTTTGCCTCCGATGAAGAATTCTTTGAAGCAACGCAAGCAATACAAAGCAATGCAACGCAACGCAACGTTCGAAGTTTTCTACGCCTTCGTTCGTTCGGTCCCCCCCTCAACGAAGGCGTCAGCCACGTTCGAAACGATTTTTTTATAGTTTTGCCGAAGGGCCTTCGAGGACTGTATTTTGATATTGATGTTGAGGTTGACGGCGATATCGATGTTGTTGTTGTTGTTGTTGTTGTTGTTGTTGTTGTTGTTGTTGTTGTTGTTGTTGTTGTTGTTGTTGTTGTTGTGGTTGTTGTGGTTGTTGTGGTTGTTGTGGTTGTTGTGGCTGTTGTGGTTGTTGTGGTTGTTGTGGCTGTTGTTGTTGATGTTGATGTTGGGGTCTTGTTGTTGATGTTGTTGTTGTTGTTGTTGTTGCTGTTGTTGTTGTTGTTGTTGTTGACGTTGTTGTTGTTGGGGTGCTTTTTGTTTCATTTTTGCTGTTGTGTTTTGTTTTTTTGTCGTTTGTCATTGTAATTGATGTCTTGGTTGGGTCTAGAATAGTGGAATTTTAATTTTGATGCACGAATGGCTGGCTGACCAGGCACGTAGAACAATCGCCTGGCTTCCTCATGGTTTGTTATAAGTCAACGGGTTGTGAAGTCAGATGTTTAGTTGAAAGGTTGTGACACATCCTGACACCTCGCCTGGAACAGACATGTACACGTACAGATGTGATGCCATGAGGGTTTCACTACAGACTGGTGAAACATGGAAAGCCATGTGTGACCGCCATAGGCGTCTGGCCCAGGAAAAGATTCATGGTAGCGGAGTTGTGAGTGGATTGTACGGGTTGGAAACTGAAAATCTTTGGTTTGCCATGAATAAGCGTTCAAATCACATGGAAATTGGTTCAGGAATTGATTCGGGCACGGAAATTTTTTCAAGAGGGGAAACAAACATGTTTTGATGAAAGGTTGTTGGCTGGATTCCCGGTGTATTGAACTAGTTCCTGGGTGTATTGTCTCAGCCATTTTTCGAAACATGATTCGAGGGCGAAGATGAAAAACCCAAGCTGTGTTCGCAACATCCAAATTTGTTTGTGCATCGCAGCTTGGTATGGGACAAACACCCAAAAATTGTTTTTCAGCTAAGAGGAGTCATTTCAAAAGAGTCTTCCCATCGCATTTCGATGGTTCGATTTCAAACGACATCGAGTGGATTCCAAAACAGGATACTGGTTTTGAACAAAATATCGGGTTTCTTGTGCCGAACTTTGCCAGCTGCCAACGGCGTAAAAATCGCACAATCATAGCCAATCTGCATGCCTGATTTGAGTGATGGCTGAACAAATGGTCCAAGAGGAACATCAGCGAATTTGGAACGTTCAGAGTGCTAGACGGTTTGTCAAATCTTGCTTGGTTTTCTCTTGGATCAGGCCATGCGAGAGTCGAATCAGGCGGCTCAGGAAAGGAAGACTGGCTTTGGAGAAGCCAGCAAGGTGGTGAAGTGTCCAACGGAGTTTGGTAGTGCCAGTTCTTCTGAAGATGCTGGCAAGTGGATTGACTTCAGCTTTGCGTTCAAGCAGTGGTTGTTTTATGCCGACCCTGACTTTGAGGCTGACATCGCACACGTGGAAGCCAATGCTGGTACAGCAGTTGTGTTTCAACAGACACCCGTTGGTGAAGCATCGAAGAAGAGATCCAAGAAGCTATATGCCATACTGAGCGGCGTTCTGCAGAATAGGCCCCTCAGGATTCTTCGACAGGTGCCTGAAAACAATGGACTGGAGACATGGAGACAGTTGTTCGAGCTCTATTCGCCTCGAACTAAGACACGTTCTTTGGCCATTCTGAGTGCCATCATGAGCCATCCACAGTTCACTGGAGCCCGGACAATCCTTGAGCAGATTCAAGGACTTGAAAGGATGAGTGATGAGTACCGAAAGGCTTCTGGAGTTGATGTGAACGACGATTTGCTGCTGACCACCTTGGTCCGTTGCCTTCCTCGTCAACTTCAACAACATGTGCAGCTGACCATGGACGAGAACGCCACTTTCCGGCAGATCAAGGAGAAAGCAGTGGCGTATGAGAGGCTGAGCTCCACATGGTCGAAGGACAAGATCTATGCCGAGCTGGGTGCAGTGACTTCGTATGCAACTGATGGCGGTGGACCGGCTGCCATGGAGATCAACCAGCTGAAGGGCAAGGACAAAGGAAAGTCGAAAGGCAAGTATGACAAAGGCAAGGCCAAAGGAAAAGGCAAGGACCAGAAAGGTGGAAAAGGAAAGGGTGATCACGGAAAAGGAAAGGGCTATGGCTCTGCAGGTGGCAAGTCAGGTGGAAAGCCTGGAGGCAAGCAACCTGGAAAGAAACCGGAGACGAACCAATGCTCTTACTGTTATGGGTATGGGCACTGGAAGAAGGATTGCAGGAAGTTTCAAGCCGACAAAGCCAGTGGACAAGTTCGACAAGTGGACCAAGAGTCTGATGCCTCTTCGACAACGGCAAGTGCTGCTACTACCAAGACTGCTGGCAAGATCCAGCGATTGGAGGCTGTGTTCGAGGACCTTACTGCGTTCAACGACGCCCCTGTCGATGAGGAGACCTTGAACATCACCTACCTTCGAGTGGTGACCCAGGTGGATGACCTGACCCCGCTGTCTCATTCGCCTCATGATGGAGTTTGTCATCTTCGAGCTTTAGAAGTTGATATGGACCGCAACCTTGAAGACATCATCTTGGACTCAGGAGCCGATACTTCAGCTCTTCCTCTGCGGTTTGCTGGCGTTGGAAAGCAGTGCCATGCCGGAAAGGAAACCTTCGTGGATGCTCAGGGCAATGCGCTGCACATCCATCCAACCAGAGTGGCTAACATCACTTTGTCCAACCAAGCTGGAGAGAATGAGATTGTCTTCAAGGAACGGTTCATTCTGACCAATGTGGGGACTCCTTTGGTAGCTCTTGGCCATATACTTCGAGCAGGATGGGAATTGAAGCATCGCGATGGTGGGCTTCGACTTGTGAAGGATGAGAAGGAGGTTGAAGTTCTCTACCGGAGGAACTCTCTGTGCGTCAGGGGATGCATAGCTATGATTGCCAACTTCGATGCTGGTCCTCATTCTCCAAACGCCCCAAATTCGGAGCCCCATAAGGTTCCCAAAATGGAGCCCCCGAACGCTCCCAAAACGGAGGCCCCGAACGATCCCAAAACGGAAGCCTGTTTCAAGAATGCTGAGAGCGAAGAACCCTCAGTGCGAGTGATTGAGTTGATGAGAAGCTTGAGAACTTTGGCTCCTGGATGGAACCGCATCAATCCCCATTTGTATGCCATCAAGACCACCGAGCCCAAGTTCGTCGACAGTACTCTTGCGCCTGCAGATGAGTTGATGTGGCTCAGGACGACTTTGGTGTTCCGTGGTGGTGCCTATGAGGTTGCCGAGTACTGTGAACCGATCAGCGAGCTGGAGGACTTGGAAGCAGAAATGTTCTCCCCAGAGTCAGTGGTGGAAGTGATAACCCTGGCGCATGTTCATGCTCTACCTGCTGAAGACCTGGGATTCTCCTGGCCTACAGCTGAAATCCCAGGAGCTGTGGAGTTAAGCAATGATGATGATGACTATGAGGCAAGCATTGCGGCTGATGATGCTGAACACAATCATGAAGGAGCCGTTCCAGTGGATGAGAAGGAAGGTGAACCTGTGGTCGAGGACAGGATCATTCCGTATGAAGAGGAGGATGCTGTCTACATAGATGGAGTGAAGTTCACAATCGACGACACTTTGAGGACTCTGAGAGCTGGGTGCGAGAATCTTGGAATTTCAACAAGAGGTTCGAAAGCGCAATGCTTGAAGCGAATGATTGAGCATGTCAGGAAGCAGACGTTCTTGGCTGCGCATGAGGCCGTGGTAAAAGTTGGAAGTACTCTTCAAAGGCAGCCTGTGGGTCAGAGGAAACCTGACGAACCCACTGATGAGGAGAAACGCAACCACGAGCTGGTGCATGAACCCTTCCGTGAATGGTGCGAGCTTTGCGTGGCTCACAGGGCAAAGCAGGACCCACATCGACCTCGAGGACAAGATGATGTGAAGCCAGGACATTCTGTCCTATCCTTTGACTTTGGCTATGCTAGCAGAGACCCTGAAGAGAAGGACAAGCAGTGCTTCCTCAGTTGCCATGATAGCGATACTAGATTGGTTATGGCCATCCCTACTCCACAGAAGGGGGGCAAGTATCTTCGCTACTTGACAACAGAGCTGGTGAGGTTCATCTGCTATACTGGTCACAAGGAGCTGGGGCTGCGGCATGACTCTGAACCGTCATGTCTGGCGCTGGCTGATTCAGTGAGAAAGGCTTCGAGAGGACTTGGAATTTTGGTCCACTCAGAACCAACGCCTGTAGGCGATCATCAAGCAAATGGAGGAGCGGAAGTGATGGTTCACGTTCTCCGTTCAAAGGCAAACCTGCTGGTGAACCAAGTGGAGAACTCGATTGGAGCCCAAAGCAAAACAATCTTTGGGTGCCACCATCCAGTCTACGCATGGGCCTTGGTGCATGCAAGTTGGCTGCATAACCATTTTGTCGTCAAGGAGCAAGTCACAGCCTTTGAAGCTTCCTTTGGCAGGTTCTACTCTGGAAAGCTCGCTTGCTATGGAGAACCGGTGATGGGATTTCTCAAGACAACACAGAAGGGCAGCGCCAAATGGCGCAAAGCAATATGGCTCAGCAAGACCTTGACCAATGATGTGCACATCCTAGGAACCGGTGATGGAATTTTTGTTACCAGGAGCATTCGTCGTCTTCCCGGAGGCGGGGATGCTGAGATGCTGAGCAACTTGGTCGCTTCACCGTGGGATTTTGGCTATGCTTCTTTGGGTCATCGACTGCTTCATGCCAAACGTGCTCAAGGACCTCTTGCTGTTGGAGTTGGAGACGTTTTGATCCATGACCCTGAAGCTGAAGCTGTTCAGAAGTATGCCAGAGAAAACCCCAACGAGGACAAAGACATCCCTGAAGGTGAGGAGACCAAAGAGGCCAAGCCAGTGGATGCGCAGAAGGATGTCGCTGGTGCAGTCAGTGGAGCTTTGGCTTTTGGACTTCTTGCTCCACAAACGCCAATGGAAGAAGAGCCTGCGCGTTCTGGGATCAAGCATGCAGGAGATGAACTGGAAGACAAGCCTGCTGCCAAGAGAGCAGGCGGGGTGGAAGCGTCTGCATTTGGAGTTGTGATGCCCGAAACCCCAGACACTGCCATGCTCGATGACCTTCCAACTGAGGAATCGCCCGAGAAGATTGGGAAGCTCAACCTGATTGAGATGCACAGCATGGATGAGGAGGTTGACCCAATCCCTGACCTGCATGATGGCGAGCGTGATGCTCTCTTCGAACACGAGCTGGGCACATATGAGGAGGAATTGGAGATGACCCCAGCTGACATGGTTAGAGAGCTAATCTTCCCATGGACCAAAGATGAGCCTCAGCTGGACAATGACACCATGGGTGCTCTTGATGCCTTGGCTGATGCTGTTGAGATGAAACGCCTTTTGGAGTTGGGTGTCCTGAAGGACAATGTCGATGAGCTGCCTGTTGATACCAAGGAGCTCTCCACCAAGTTTGTGAGAACTTGGCGAGAAAAGAGACATGAAACAGGGGAACCAATTTGGTTGAGGCGATCTCGACTCGTCGCTCGAGAGTATGTGAGTCTGGACGTTGGACGTGAAGGCCTTTTCTCACCTGCGAGCTCGTCTATTACCAACAGAATGTTGCCGTTGCAATTCTTGCGTCGCAGGGACACTGAGGACATGGTCATGTGCAGCATTGACATAAAGGATGCCTTCCTGACCGTAGACCAGCGAACCAGCACTCGAGTTACCTGCCGAGACGCCCTTGGGCGAGCTGTTGATTACTCTTTGGGAAAAGTGCTTCCAGGACAAAGAGATGGATCTCTGCTTTGGTGGGAAGATTTGACCAAGGAGCTGAACAAGTCCCCTTTGCAGTTCAATGAGTGCAAGGCTTGCCCAAGCTTGCTGAGAAGTGCTGATGGTTCCACCTTGATTTTGGTGCATGTTGACGATTTACTTGTGGTTGGGAGACGCCGTGATGTGACCCAGGTATTGCTCCCTTACCTCAAGCTCAAGTACCAAGTTTCAGTGGAGATGATGAGTCAAGCTGATGATGAGGTGACTTTCTTGAAGAAGCAGCATGTGCTCATGCAGGATGGACGCATGGTCATTAAGCCTCACTCCAAGCACGTCACTCAGATATGCAAACTGCTTGGATTGAATCCCAAGCTTCAGTGCAAGAAGAGCCCTTCTCACAGTGACATTCAGAATGTGGACGTGAGTACTGAGCTGCCTTCTGAGAAAGCCACGGTTTTCAGGACATGCGTGGGCGTGTTGATGTACCTGGCTGCAGATCTTCCTCACTGTCAGTGTGTGATCAGATATCTTTCAAGCAGAATGTCAAGGCCAACTGAGAAGAGCCTGGTGGTGCTTCGGCATTTAGCTGGTTATCTTGCTTGCCATGAAGGAGTGGTGCCCTCTTTGAAGTGGAAGGGCAAGGATCATGGAGTACTGGTCCATTTGGAGGAAGGCGTTCTGGTGATCGAGATCTTCTCCGATGCAGATTGGGCAGCTGACAAGGAAGAGCGCCGATCGATAAGTGGCTGTGCAGTGTTCATCGGAGGAAATCTGATCCACTTCTCCTCCAAGACTCAGAAAGTTGTGTCTTTGAGCTCAGCTGAGAGTGAGACCTACGCGGCTGCAGGTGCTACTATGGACGGAGTTTTCCTCAAAGGGGTGATGGAGTTTATCTCAGGTGAACCTGCTGACCTTCGTCTCTACTTGGATTCGGCTGCAGCTCGAGGAGTTCTTTCTCGAAAGGGCGTCGGCCGAATCCGACATCTCTCATGCCGATGTTTGTGGATACAGGAATTGGTGAAGGCTGGCATCTTGAAGGTGAAGCCAGTCAGTGGCGCTCTCAACCCAGCTGATGTGGGAACTAAGAGATTGAGCGCCGGACGATTGCGGTCCCTGATGTACCTGTTGGGCCTTTTCGACCTGGATGAAGGCCACCTGGAAGGCCACAATGATCCTGGAGGATTGTTCCGGCAGAGGACTGGTTTGCAAACTGAAGCTGCGCTTCGAGCCATTATAGGCGCCTTGGGCCTGGGACTGACACTGCAAGGCTGCGACCGGGCTGAGAATGGTGAAGTTGAGACATCGGAAGCCCCTAAACCTTTGGCTCTCTTTGTCACCATCATGGTCATTGCCATTGGAATTCTGGCAAGTTGGCGATGGAATGGCGGAGTAGAAGAAGAACAAGGCAATCCACTGCCTTACGTTCCAGAAGACCCAATCGCAAGGATGACGCAGCAGGAGCGTGATGAATGGAGGAGAGCAGAAGAGTTGTTTCTGTTCGGTCCGGATGTAGATGATCGTCCGGATGACCCCATGGAAGAAGAGCCGGAGGAGTTGCAAGGCATATGGGCTTCGGAAGCGGTGCCGGTGGAAGACAGGAATCCTCCGAGCGGAAGCGACAGAGTGGCGTCGCTGGCGCCGACAGCTGCAACGCTGTTGTACTTCAACGAGCCCCAGACCCATTCCGAACGCCAGGAGCTTTGCCGACGCTTTGTGGAGAGCGATGAGCGCCGGCAGCGAGAGCGAATGGAAAACATCCCAGTGCTTGCCGAGTTTCGGCGACAGGCCTTTTACAATTCCATCAACATCTTCCCTGACTTTGTGGTCCAAGAAGAAGACTCTCAGGACAACGACGAAGACATGGACGTTGACGAGGACGAAGCGGAGATTGAGACCAACTACGGATCCCTCGTCATGGCCATGGAAGCTGAGGAGGACTACATGGAGATGGACAACGCCGAGTACGCTGACTACCGTGAGCAGATGCTGGTGCGCAGTACTGGTGTGGAGGAGTACCTGCGCAATCGGATCTCGGATGTGCAAGCTGAGTTTGATGACACCACTGATCGCCATACTCGCTGGGTGATGCAAACCGATCTGCGGGAGCTGTTGCAGATCCAAGATGACGTGCGATCTGGTGGGCCTAGTGATCGACGAGAAGCCATTCGCTACTTGCTCGAGTCCTACAGAGCAGATTGGCATGGAATAGCCGAGATGCCGAGTGGACAACGAGCAGATCAGTGGGGCTGGCGCGGCATGCGCAACGTGTTTGAACTGCAAGCCGAAGACCTGGTGTAGCAATCAGTGCAATGGCTGCGGAGGCTGCTGGCATTGCTTGCTAGCGCCCTGGTGCTTGCTGCTGCGCGGTGCGGCTGCGCTGCATGTGAGCATTGAAACCGTTTTCTGACTTCACTGCGACAAGGGCAGTGATGATTTCTGAATGTGTGATGCCATCTGAATCAGAGGCATCAAGGCGGGGTGAAAGGTTGTGACACATCCTGACACCTCACCTGGAACAGACATGTACACGTACAGATGTGATGCCATGAGGGTTTCACTACAGACTGGTGAAACATGGAAAGCCATGTGTGACCGCCATAGGCGTCTGGCCCAGGAAAAGATTCATTAGTGCCGTGTTGTGAGTGGATTGTACGGGTTGGAAACTGAAAATCTTTGGTTTGCCATGAATAAGCGTTCAAATCACATGGAAATTGGTTCAGGAATTGATTCGGGCACGGAAATTTTTTCAAGAGGGGAAACAAACATGTTTTGATGAAAGGTTGTTGGCTGGATTCCCGGTGTATTGAACTAGTTCCTGGGTGTATTGTCTCAGCCATTTTTCGAAACATGATTCGAGGGCGAAGATGAAAAACCCAAGCTGTGTTCGCAACATCCAAATTTGTTTGTGCATCGCAGCTTGGTACGGGACAAACACCCAAAAATTGTTTTTCAGCTAAGAGGAGTCATTTCAAAAGAGTCTTCCCATCGCATTTCGATGGTTCGATTTCAAACGACATCGAGTGGATTCCAAAACAGGATACTGGTTTTGAACAAAATATCGGGTTTCTTGTGCCGAACTTTGCCAGCTGCCAACGGCGTAAAAATCGCACAATCATAGCCAATCTGCATGCCTGATTTGAGTGATGGCTGAACAAATGGTCCAAGAGGAACATCAGCGAATTTGGAACGTTCAGAGTGCTAGACGGTTTGTCAAATCTTGCTTGGTTTTCTCTTGGATGAAAGAGGGGTATACTTGTTGATTTCCGGATCGTGGTTCGGAAAAAACTTCTCGGTTCAGTTGGTTCCAAGTGCGACCCGAAACCAAGTGTGAGCACAGTCGCACTCCAGAACCATGCAAGTCGTGATTCCAAGATTTCCTCATTGCAGAATATTTGTTTCCAGTACAGAATATTTGTTGCATCGAACAAGATTGATAGCGGTAAATTAAGGTTTTCCAAATAGTGGACTGGCGGCCATTTCCAGCGCATCATCATTTTGTTGGCGATGCTGTGCTTTAGGTTTTGTTTGGACTTTGTGCAAGTCAGTGCTTTCTCTCATTGAATCGTCTGCGTTCTGAAAGGTTTTGATGTTTTGTTGCCAAGACCCGTTCGTTTGTGCTGGGTTTAGGCGCTGTTGTGGTTTTCTGTGTGGAGAGATTGGATTTCCATGGCATTCCGACACGGTGGGATGGGGCCAAGGCGCATGGGGAAAAACAAAAATATGTATTGTACTATTGTGCATTGCCATGCATATATATATATACATCAATCATTTAGATGTCTTTGAAATATTTCCCAAATTGAAGTGGCAACTCATGACAGAATGTGGATGAACAATGGTCAGGACATGGTATTGCGGGGCAATTGTGTGTGATTTTTGTTTGCTTATTTTGATTTGATTGATGGATCTTTGGAAACGAAGTGGAATCATCGGTACGTTGCGAGAGCAGAGTCAAGTTTGACGCATACTTGACGTTTCAGAGGCATATGGGGTTGGTTTGTATTGTGGGAGCGTGCTCTCACATTGAAAAGGCATTGTGGGAGCTCCCTCGACATGGAATGGTCATGAACCCATAACAAGGTAGTTTTTGTGGTCCAAACCAATGTTTTGATGGTTGATTCTCATCGTGCATTTTGTTTGGTGTTGTGTCGATGCTGTCAGAAAACGTTAAATGTTTCTTATCTGTTTATTCGTGTGAAAGACCATGATTGCGGTGAGGATAAGTGTTTGTAGACCATGCGAAGTGCTGTTGATCATAGAGGGCACTCCAAGCAGCTAGTACCAATGCATATGAAGTACCCATTGCCTGTCGCAGCTTTTAGAGGATGTATGAACCCATGTTGAGGAGCATGTCGAAGTCTAACTACAGTGTTTTTCTAGCGCCAGTGGAACTGGAACGGGCAGTTGTTGCACAAAATCCAACATATTTTGGGATGACTTGAGTTTGACTCAATGTCTTCAACTTGTGTTGTATGATTCGCGCGCAAGTATTTATACATTTGCAAATCATACAACGCAATGATTCGTCCAATCGCACATGTTTGGTGAGACATCACTCGTTGAGACTGGTTCGGTCCTCGGTCGGGAAACAGATGATAATCAACAGCTGGTTCCTTGATCTAACGATCTTTGATGCTTATGATGGTTCCTCGGGTTCCTATGATTCTGATCAGATGCCCTGCACCTTGGCAATGTGCATTTTCTCCAGGCTTGGCATTTTCCAAGGTTTCCCAGCTCTGAACTCCTCTTGAGACAGCAAAATCCATCGTTTGACATGGTTTGACTATGATGGTTAACCATTGACATGGTTTGAGCATTATTGACCATGATTAATCATTATGGACCATTTTGAACATCATGATAATTCATTATAAGCATTGGTTCATGAATTTTATTAGAAAAATGAGAACAGAACTTATGAGCCAATGAAGTTTCCTGTTCTCATTTTCTCAGAAGCCAACACACAGCAGCGCCTTGCAGCCTCTCGAGTTGTTTCAGCACATTTTGTTTCAGCTGGCGACCAGGTGCACGGTCTCAGACGGGGGCCTGGCCTTGCAAAGCAA
>VSDK01021437.1:0-17233 GCA_009767595.1 Symbiodinium kawagutii
CAGAAGCCGCGAGGGACCACTCAGTCTTGCCATTAAAACTTTCCCCGTATTATGGGTTTCCTGATGCTATCGTATGTGTTTTTTATTGTTTTCGTATGTTTTCTCTTTGTTTTCATATGTTTTCATTTGTTTTCGCATGATTTCATCTATTGTTGCAAATTGTTCATATATTATACATTTGCGTTTATTTATTTTTTACAAGGAGGGGGTATATAAGGTAAATTGAGGCATCGATGGCAAATGACAAGGGAGAATATGCCCACAACATGTAGTTTTGTCATGTGTTTTGCAATGTTCTAGTGTTGTTTCAATGCTGACGGGAAGCGTATATTGTGAAGAAATGTGGTCAAATCATCTTCAACTTCCAGAAGTACTCTATTTTTCTCTAATTTTTATTCTAAGTATCCAATTAACCGGAGTTCTAAGTATAATCGCCTCGTGGAACATTTTTTTCCTGATTTTTTCCAAAACTTATTCTAAGTGTCAGCCGGTCGCTATAAATGGTTCATAGCTGCAAGCCCAGCGTCTGTCATCTTTCTTTGAAGGGAAATACATGGTTGGCTCTAACGAGTGCAACGTAGGCCAAGGCGCTGGAAGTTTCCAAGATAGGAAGCCGGAGAAGGCTGGTTAAGATGCTGGATGATGGAGCCACTGAAAGAGCGACACGTGGAATCTGACTGTTTGTTTCTCTGTCTACCCGTCTACCTATGTGTCAATCATCCATCTAATTGTATATCTGTCTATATGCATATCTAACCACCAGCTACCTTTCCACCTGACTATCTCACTATCTATCTGATCTATCTATCATCTATCTGTGTGTCTGTCAGTCAGGCGATCAGTCTGTCAGTCTGTAAGTCTGTCTGTCTGTTTGCCTGCCTGCCTGTCTGTCTGTCTATATCTATCCAACTCAGTTGATCTCTATCTTCTGCTATTGGAGCATCAAAAGCCGTGGCAAGATCCTCATGGTTTTATGATTTCGACTTCCAAAGCTGCTTCCCGCCAGAGGGGGCCACTTTCTCGACATCTTGAGATTAAAAACAAGACATCACCAGAGTGGTCGGTTTCAGGATTTTGACTCGCAAGTGTGTTTCGCCCAAAAGCCCTGTGCACTTGTTGGAGATCTGAACTTGCTAAAATTCTCCAGGAATGAGAGTCTTTGACGATTTCGAGTTTCAATTCTGATGATTATGAGCGAGCGCAAGGCGAAAAACAGTGCGATACTTTAAGTCAATAGTACTGTCACGCATGTGTCTGCCTTAACATCGCTTCTTCTCTAACATCTTCGGTACCTGCTGCAACTTTCCAGAAGACGTTTGACGTACAAGCCGTACAAGCTTCTTTCCATGTCAATGGAACCTCTAGGCATAATGTAAAATCAAACTAGTAGTATGTAGTGATCAATAGATGCAAATATCTATCCACTTGTCACAACAACAACTGGTTGTTTATAACGTGATGGGCCATGGGGATCAACGAACTGTATGATCAAAAATCTGCAGATATGGTATGTTGATGATGTCTGTCGTAGTACAAGACATGTTGGCCATGGCCGGCATGTCTGCACTGTCTAGTGATCAACAGCCGGTCAAAACATGATCACTAATTCCCACCCAAGTCGATAATCATCAGTCTCAATAATCCATGTCTGAAAAAAGGATGAATGAAAATGAATCATTGAAATGTTTGAAAAACAGCCAAGTTGCTGGTGGCTTCCTGGAAATGACTCTGACTTTGGAGAGCCTACAGTGACCACGGCACTTGGCCCGCCTGCTACGCCAAAAGCTCTGAAGCTGCGTGGCTGCATCCTCGACGCCAAGCCGCCAGCTGTGGACGATTTTTGACCGGCAATGACTAAGTCCTATGACGACAAATATAGGAGCTGCTTGGGAGCTATACGTAGCTAAGCCATTATAAGAGGAAACACCGAAACAAGACAAGAAGTGGTAGGCGGTGATGTTACAACCATTTCATTTGATGGACCTTGGTAGTTCACGATGAGCATCTATGACAAGCCAAGATTTTAACAAACGGAACGTGAACTGTCTGTGGTTCTGGTTGTGCAAACAGCTCAACTGTATTCCTACTGGTCACAGCTCGAAGATGGACCGAATCGCCCAATAGTGGAATGTCTGTCTCTTCGATTTTGGCCATATTTGGGGTGGACCCATTACTACACAAAGAACCAACATGACAAGCAGCTAAATGGTGATGCAGAATGTCGAGCACAGGCAACAGAAAACACTGACTAGCACTGATCGGAACATCACCAACAGCGATTCCAAAAATAAGAATGCAACCAACCAGAATACTCAACCAATGCTCAATATCTAGCCGCCAATCAAGGCTTTATAGAGCCACACGACTGTTGCCGCACATTGAAGTAAACCTCAATGTGAGACAAGCAAGGGTTCTATGGATTGCAAATAATTTCAAACAGGTCGACGGTCAACGGGCTACCTACTGGGTAGCTAGACTAGGGATGTCAAAGACTTGTTGTCAAAGAGACCCAAATACTTGTCATGTTAAGTGGCAGGAGAATCAGCCAACCTGAGCCGAACATGATATATACCTTAATCAATGATATGGATAGTACCGTAATCAACAAGACATATTGGTTGGGCCACAACCGACTAGCAGTGGCTAGCACCACAAGTGGATAGTTATGAGCAGCCCAGAGATTCTGTTCCCTTGCGCCATAGGACTGCTATTCGATGCATATTTCTATCCCTTGCTACACTGGGGATGGTCAGCGCCCCCTCGTTGAATCCCGTCCTCTCTAATCAGGGCTCGTGCCTGCGCAGCGGCCTCAAGCCAAGCAGTCGAACACACCGACCACTTGCACCACCGCAACAGTCACCGCAACAGTCACCACAACAACAACAACAACAACAACAACAACAACAACCACGACGACAACGACGACGACGACGACGACGACAACGACAACGACAACGACAACACCACCACCACCACCACCACCAGCAGTAGCAGTAGCAAAAAAGAATAACCTTGATACTTCCAGACTGAACGAGATCTCAGTGATTCAGCTACTGACAGCCCCCACTCCCAGGCCTCTATTGTTGGTGTTGGGATGCGCTTGTCAAAACTAAGAACAGTTGAGAATGACAAATTCCCAAACACCAGGTAATATAGCTGCTTTCAATGAGCAACAGCAGGAAAATCAACACTGACATGATCTAGCCTTTCCGCACGTCATGTGTTTTCCACGTTCCATCTGTGGTTAGGATTCTAAAGGAGATGGTCTTGACAGGCCCATGCCCTCACACTTCCTTTGCCAAAATCCCATCATTTTGACTGATTCAATCATTCAAACATTGAGATCGTTCAAAGATTGTTCAATTGGGTCAAGCGATTCATCCATGTGGGCAGTCCCAAGATAGCTGTTCAACACATTTGCGATAACTTAGTGGCCACGGATCTTGACTGAAATGCTTTCGACACACTGTCTGTTGGTGTGCAATTCTCCACAAGTTCCCAGGCTCTTGGTCTCTCTCCGCCTTGTTAAGAGCAAAAAACAATCTACGGCAAATGACTATAGAAATGACTACAGACTACAACATACTTTTTGTTTGCTTGGCAAGGCCAAGAGCCTGGTAGCTATAAGTAGTCCGAGCAGTTGCCCGTACATGGAAGTCTGATCAGCCAAATCCACTGCCCCGCCAGTAAAAGCAGTCCTAGCCTAGCGCAAAAATTCTTTGTTGCTTCAGCAGCTTAACGAACCAACATCACCCCCATACAGTGATTGCTGAATCATGACCAGCAATAGGCTGAACATTCCAACATAGGTAGCCATTCTCTTGTCATTTTGGGATTTGAAAACCACAGTTGGGCCTTGACATGTCAGAATTCTCCACTGTAAAATATGGTACAGCTGCAAATCACAGGAGTAAAAGGACATCAAATATTGAAAAAAGATGTAAATTGAAAAATGTGAAGTGAATCGAAAACATCTTACAACACCTTTGACCGAATGAGTTTCGCCCATTTCTTCATTTCTAAGTGCAGTGGACCACGGGGACCCACGGGGACCCACCGGGGACCCACGGGGACCCACCGGGGACCCACGGGGACCCACGGGGACCCACGGGGACCCACTGCTCCCGACCTCCTCCGATGCCGCCGTTCTCTTGCGCTGGCCCAAGGTCGCAGCCTCGGCGACACCGGCCGTTGCGTCAGTGGAAAACCTGCAGCTTCGAACCCAAAAACCGGGAGACAAAAAAAAGAAGTGAAAAAGTGAAATTTGAAAAAAAAAAAAAAGAGAAACAGAGAAAAATAAAAGTAAAGTGTCAAAACATGTCGAAAAAGGGAGAAATGGCTGGCATGGGATCATGCTCATGTACAAATCGATTCAAGACGTGTCAGCTCAGCGATTCGATCTTGGGGCCACAAGAAAGACTGATGCAAAAACAAAGTTGTAGAGATTTTTTGGTATCAGAGTCCCCGCCAACCCTGATGTAGAATTGAAAATATGGAAAGGTTCTGGTGAAGAATCCAATGGATGGTATACTTCCAAGTCTTCAGTAGCCAGGCGCAGTGGCTTTTTCATGGTATGCCCGATAGCTTCCAGTCTTTCTTCAGGCCCCCCAAAGGCACCGTTGGTTTCCCAAAATAAAAACTTATCACCTTGGGTAGTGACTTTTTTGGGTGTCTCAGCTTTGGTAAACCATATTAGGATTGAAACTAATCCAGGAGCTCGAAGATATGTACATTCAAGCATGTGAAAAATGATTGAAGCAGTTCGGCACCTGATTTGGATTGATATAATCTCCTCATAAACGCTGATATCATGATCTGGGTGTTGTTTCCAGACCTTATATTGAGATTGACCTGCCTCAATTCCCCATGTGCTGCCAAGCTGCAACCTGACGTGCCACGCATCCTCGAGTCCACGCCTTCCATAGCAAAGCTCTCTGATCAATGAGAGATGGGAAAAGCATAGAGAGATTTTCAAATTTCTTTGTCGGTTGATCTTTGCCTTTGTTTCTTTGTGTGGTTTACCGGTTCAGGTTTGACCCCGAATGGCTGTGAGTCAAGCCAGTTGGCTAGTCAACAACCATTTTGCAGGGTCAAGCATGTTTGACTGCCAAATCTAGTATTGTCAATTCAGGATGAGGCCAGAACTGCTCGTGCATCAAGCAGGTGCTATGAATCAAGGGTTCATTTAATAAGCATTACACCCATGAGCCATACATCTTTATGAATCAATATTTGATTCGTTGCATCTTTCATTAGTTAATCTTTTAGTTTATATCTATACATCAATTTGTATTTATATCTGTTCATGTTTGCTTGCACACCTTTTTTGCACAGACCCGCCGAACTCAACCACTTGTCATCGATTTGCCAAGTACACGTAGAAAGTTGATTCAAGTGGCTGCAAGAACTGTGCAAGCCACAACTGCAGTGGTGCATGGCAAGTTGCCAATCTATCCGACGAGTATCAAACACGACCCCCATGGAAATTTCAACTTCGATGGTTTCCCAACGATACTGATCAGTACTTTGGGCCGCAACCCGTCGCGGCCTGGGCACGACCATGTCCTTTGTGATGAGCTACTCTTGATCTTGAGCGGCTGGAACTATCCCTTACGATGAATTGTTATGAAACATGTTGAAAAGGCTAAAACCAGGCTTGACCCTGGTTCAACGTGCTTGGCCAGTATCGACTGTGTTCTAGAAGAACCATGCTTAAGCATGCTAAAACCACAACCATGCTCAATCATTCCTTATCACAATCACCCGTTCTGTTTAGAATCCCCAAGCGGCACCTGTAGTCGCAAGACATTCTCTCTCATCCGCAGGAAGCGACGTCTGCCCAATGACGCAGGGTGGTGCGAAGGAGACCCGGTGAGCCATTGCCAAATGGTTTGGATACCCGCACTGCTAGTTGATGGTCACCACAGCACTATGTCCTGACCACTGAAAACCAACCAACAACACGGATTTTCCAGGATTGTCAACAGAGTACTCCAAAGACTGGTGGTTTCCCAAATGAAAAGATCGATTTTGTATGCCCCTGGTTGCCAGGTAGCACAGGCCAACGCTGGTCAATTAAACTTTGTTTTGGACACTGCTGAGACAACCTTGGTATCTAAAAGGCTACGTCACTAGCTCGTGAAGCAGCACTTTGTTATAAGGTATTTCCGCATTTTATCCGTGATAGAACCACTCAAGCTGGCTGCTGATTCCTGCTCATTTACCATGTGATTGTCAGGGTTGGTCTACCAATGCTTCTAATGAACCAAAGTGAATCGTTTTGCATCACGCATGTTTCTGAACTTCTCCCTGCCTGCACAAATTGCCGCGGAGAACTGTTGCCAGCACAGCAACAGCCAAAGCTGACCTGACTCATCACATTGCGCAAGACAGCGTGTGTTCCTGGCTACTGGGGAAAAAAAGGCCCTTTGATGAATATGTTCATCAAATAGCTATCACCAGTAAACTGCCAGGTTTCAGACTGAAACCGACCAAGAGACTAGCTGGTGAGAGGATCCAGTCTTTATGGAGAGCATCATGATCATCGTGTGAAATCTATGAGGATCATTTCCACCTGTCAATATTCGAGTACTGGCTTAGAATTCACAATTAGCGAAAATGGACAATGTTCAAGAAACCAAGGACTCAATAGAACCTTGATCGCCAATTCTCAACGAGTGATTTTTGTCCCTGCTCATCTTAACATAGTTTGGCAGCGCTGATCTTGTAGACCAACAGGTCAGCCCATTTGGACTCCCAGGTTCTCCAAGTTCCACATGCAGTCGTCCTATCCTGATTGTGGTCAATGGATGATCATGGTCAACGTCGTGGTCAACGGAAGTTCATGGTACAATCCACAAAAAAATGAAGCAACGTCGACTTTCATCGACTTTCATGTCTTCTGCCTACAGGTCAAACCAGGGCAACGACACACAAAATCTCAGAAAACCCTCATGGGAAACCATCCAATGTCTTCCCAACGTTGCACCAGGCAGCTTTGGCACCTCCTTCCCTCAAGCCATGCAAGTGCCGCTTCGCGCATAAAGACCTGGGGACACTGCCAGTGATTCCGATGACCTCCGGCACTGGAACCTCCGAATTGGGGATGTAGAAAGTGGCAAGTTGATTCTGTTGATGCTTGTGGCTCTTTCTTGTCTTGATCAACACCGGCAATCGGATAAATTGTGATTCACTGAAGGTTCTTCCCTCAGCAGAAGTCGCCAGCAATGCCCAGAACCCCATCATTGATTGGTCGGGGTTCTGATCCTACTTGGTAACTCATTGTAGCTGACATATCATCCTTGACCTTCAAATAAAGATCTGTCAGCCAACAAAGCAGATTTAATGTCAACCCCCAATCAAATATTAAAGCACCGATCAAGCCGCAATCAGCTGGACATTGGAAACGTTTGGGAACCGCTCATGTTGAAGAATCGGTGGTACAGTCGCTGCCTTCGAGTTCCCAATTCGCAAATCTTCAGCCGAAACTCCACCAGCTGTCGCAACCTCCAGATTTGGTCGTCCAAATTGCATACAGAAAAACCTACGAAGATCTAACAAACCAACGAAACAGAAAAAGGAGCTGACATGAGATCTCAACAGCGTTCGACCGGATACCTAGATCCACCGCGAGGCCCCGGGAAGCTTGTGCAAAGTCTTGGTTACCAGGCAACTACGGTGCGACGATACAGCTGCAAGTGGGGAAAATTGCTGCGTCTCACGACACACAATTTACAGGCCTCGCTGATTGCTTTGCAGGATGCTGTGGAGTCTTTTGCCTAAGCCGCCCCATCAGCCTGTGCAGTCTGATCTATGGCATTAGCTGCGCAAGAAAAGGAAGGTTGCAGTTGCCAAAGAGGAAACATGTCAATGACATGGCAACGACATGCCAATGACATGCGGATGACATGCGGATGACATGCGGATGACATGGCAATGTGCAGACTCTGTAGACAAGTCTGTTTGGGGCAAAGGTGGGTGGAGACAACAGCTTTGAGGTGACCAAGTCTGGGATCTGGGCGCTGCGTGCTTCTCTTGCCTGCGAAACCCAGTCACTTTAGGTCACCAGGCGCCACTTGGCGCCACTTCGCAAAATCGATGCAGAACATTCTTGGGTTTCGATAAATTTGGAAACCTCAAAAGCCCCGTTCCAAAAAACACCTGCTTTTCTTTGATAGTCAAACTGGTGAAATTTGGCTACAGCTGCTATTCCTTATTGTAGTCTCTCGTACTTCCATGTAGAGCCATGTGAAATGCAATGAGCCGTGCTTTTCATGGACAGATTGATTCATGTGACGTGTGCCTCTGAAACCTCTCCAACTTGAAAATGCTGGACAGAAGTGTCAAAATGTTCATCTGTTGTAGAGTCAATTTTCACTGTTTCACCCCTGCCAAACTTCCAAACTCTCGAAACGAGGCACCTGCGGGGTAGCCAGCAAAGAAGCATACCTAAGAGGAGCCCATTTTTGGTCGATCTGCCCTCTGCGTTTCCTGGTCTCATGAAACATGATGAAAAACACACGTCCATAGGCTTTGCACCCCCAGCCAAGAAAGAATACATATTATATATGTATATATATACATACTTATTATCTATCTAGAAATTTGTTTGTTTAGTTTGTTTGTATATATGCATATGTGTATATATACAGAGAGAGAGAGAGACTCATATCAGTATCGAAAAACATGTATACCTGCATACATATATCTATTTACTTACTGTACATACAGTGAATAGTGGGTTCCACAACATGGCCAGCCTTTGATAGCACTGATTTGCCTCGTGGTTCCTAGCCGCCCTAGCCCTCAAGAGATGCAACTGTTTACTTCCACGTTTGTTTTTGCCCCTAAAAAAAGCGTTGGCAGGGAACACCTTCAGACTAGCCCACTGCCTGCTAGGCGTGTCAAACTTATTTACAAGCCCAGAAGTGGACATCCCAGCTTAGGTGGTATTGATACTTGCGCCCTCACATTCTCTTTTCACTTTAGCCAAAGGCAAAGAAACATCAAAAACTGACAAGAACGTATCAATCTGCAAAGAAGAAGCCGCCGCAGGCAGCCACCGCCTGCTTAGACAACTAGGTTTCAACTTGCCACTATCTAAGGTCAACAGTTCCTCAAAGCAGAACACCAACAGCCCTGGAATGTCCTCAAGTTCACGACCCCAACTCACAGCAACTTGCTGAACATTTACCAATGCGGACCCTAAGCATGAATTCTGTACCCAATGAAAGGTGCTCATTGTTGGGTAAAGGCTGTGTGGCCCATGTTTACATGAAATCCTCACAATACAATTGGCATTGGAAACATCGATCAAAACGAACATGTCAACATTTGGACGCTCACACCCTTTCTTTGGATCCCACGATTTTGCCGAGCGACCTCGTGGCAAAATTGGAGAGTGACCTTCTATGGGCGAAGCCTTGTCTCCGGATGCGCGTGGCCTGTAGGAAAGGAACAGAAAGGACACCGGGCGCCGAAAAACTTCAGCTATTTGGTCTTTTGGGACTTTGAGCAAGTAGTGAATTGGCATTGTTGGCAGCTCTAAGAATTTCAATCGATCTTACTCAAGCACGAGCACTTGATTGGGTTCTGATTTATATCAACATTGAGAATGAACATCCGGACCACTTCACAATTCTTTTCGCTTTTGGGAAACAACCAGAAATTTGCTTCTTCTTGAGTGACCAGCTTTCTCAGGGCCTCCAGCAGACCACTGTAGCGGCATTGTCGCAGCATCGAAGCATCATCGAAGACCAAAGGCTTCTGGCCGCTGGTGGAGAAACCGGCTCTTCCAGAAACGACTCAGTGAGGGAGTCACTGTCAGCTAGCATGGCCAGGATTCCAAACCACAAGGCAACCGAAGCAACCAAAGCAACCAAAGCAACCAAAGCAACCAAAGCAACCGCAACCGTAACGAGCTAACCATTGGATCACACTTCTGTGCTTTGCTTAGCCCTCGTGTACAGCAGTTTGTGTTATTCAAGGATCCTATAAACTTGTACAGAATACCATCGCGGTTGGTTGCATATGGTTTGATGACCTTCTCTGAGGACATCAAGCAATCACATGCCCAAAACTGTTGTGCCATCCTGCTCATCGTTGGGACGCAAGCAGCGAATGTGGCGACCTCGGCAGCATCTCAAGCTGAAAGAATTGTTCCAAAGCAATCCCAAGGACCAATGATTGTGTACGATTTTGTCAATAAACGATTCAGCTTGGTGGGCCTATTGAAGTTGCTACAGTATGATTTTCAAGCGAAGACACACCGGAAATCTCCCTCTTGGGGCTTGGTGCAGGAGAGGCTTTCCTAAAATGTCCCCATGGAACATCATCTCACTATTCCTCGAGTGCTCTCGCAGTATTTTGCTGCAAGATGTCCAACGTGGCTGTGCCCCCAAATCTATCCAAATCTAACCCATGTTGAAAAGTCTGTCGAGTTTATTTGACTTCACTGCTAGAACATTGGAACTCTATGAGTCCCTGTGCAAGCTGTCACAAGCTGTCGGTCATTCGACAGCTGCATTGTGCAGCTGTCAACTGGGCACTGAACAATCGCGAGCTTCCAACGTGGAGCACAGCTCGTTTAGCTCCTTCCCGAGCACATCGCAGAAGATGATTCATGGTCAACCAGTCAACCAGCATCCAAGCCCTTCACAAGAAAGGTCTTGTTGGCTTGGGCCATGTCTGACGGTGACAGATGGGTTCAATGGGGATCAGCGTTTCAGAGGTTGCTTGACAGGATGAGGATCAAGCTTGCGGTGTTCCCATGAGGCAAACCCAAGATCCGCCAAAAATGTGTTGGGCGTGCTATCCCATTCAGAAGACAACCATATGTACACAAAGTGAATCAAAACCGATCACCAGCAAACATCCCTAAGAACAGAAGGTTTGTCATTCAGCAACGGCACACCCTATTTGTGTGTGTGTGTGTACATATACGTGGAGCAATGACTGTTGCAATGTAGATTCAATTATGATCGACCACGGTCAGTGTTTCCAAGTTCTCTTGACAGCAACCTGATCCACCGCCCCAACCTGTTGGAAGATGTTGATCAGGGTCCGGCCAAAGAGTTTCCTCCCACGCCTTTCGTTAGAGCTGAGAATGCAGGAGGTCGGAACTGCCAACAATATGGCCGAGGCCGGTCAAGTGCACTCAGTTGGTAAAGTAGAGCCAGCAGACCTATTCAAGAGATGCTTACAAAATCTTGAGAACAGGCAGGTAAGAATGAAAGATAGGTAATTTGAATTATAGGTGAAGCAACCCCTTAAAAAAAAAGGCCCGCAGCAGGGAACGGAACCAAAAACAGTAGATGAGAACAGAGAGAATAAGATAGGACTTGATCGGTTGCATCTGCAAAACTCCAGGTCCTATCGGACTAGGAGAGGAAAACAAGAGAAAAGAACCGTTTCAAAAGAAAATATATACATGTAATTATGCAGAAGTATCAGAGCTCGGAACCAAAAGGTGACGGCGATATTCACATGTGCCACGCAGGACTTGTGACGCATCCCCTGCCAAAACCTTGAAAGTATGTGCACAACCATGCCACAACGAAAAAGTGCTGCAAACAAGCTCAGGTAGCTTCCCGCGTCATTTGTCATTTCAACATCTCATCAAGACGTGAGTTATCGTGTAATCTGTTGAAGCTATTTGTTGAACTTTTGTTGCACTTTTGTGTGAAACGATCAAAGGCTTTGCAACTTCCCGCCTGGGAGCTGCCACATTCGCATCATCACTGAGCATCTGCAAGGAGTGCCAACAAGGAATTATTCTCATGTTGCTAACATTGCCTCCATGTTTTATCGTAGGTCCAGTCATTATGATTCAATCTGATCATATCTGATCTCTATACATGTGGGTTACTGTGTTCGACTTTTCAGGTGGCAGTTTCTTGAAAGAAGTCTCTTCGTAGCGGTGAAATATGAGGAGATTGCGAGTTAAGTCCCTCAGATTCCACTTTAACCAAAATCCAGAATGGGATCCCTGACATGCCATGTGATTGGGGCATGATTTGTTGCTTGTGCCGCTGCAATGACACCTGTTGAGACTGTACACGTGGCTTGGCTGAAGTAAAGATGGTGAGGTAAAACACCTCGAAGTCATATGATTGGGGCCCTTCACTCAACATGTTCGCCAAAACAGCAAAGAAATATTCTTTGCTCGACCAAAATCCCAACTCACCGGAACGAATTTGGTGGAGAAACAACTTCATCATTTGTAAAATGTAAACCCCGGAGCTTTCCTCGGTTGTTGATCCTTACAGGGTACCAGGACTTCGTGGGAAATCACCACTTTTGGGAGATAGGCGTATACTGTATCTAGTCATTCACACTTTGGGGTGCATGATCCTGGGCCGACAACAAGCACTTTTGGAAACCGGCAATTTGATGATACTCTGTCGTCTAGACGAGATAGTGCACAAGCCCCTGCAACAACCTTATCCACCATCAAAATTTGGATATTTCACAGCGCAAGAAAATGATCGCTTTCCACTGCCATTTCTTGGATGATATTCTTTCCATTGTTGGAGACATAGCCTCAGCACTTCACATATCTTGGGCATCCCTGAGTCCCACGGCACGGCGCCTCGCGAACGAAGTCGCCCCCATGTTCCCTGGCGCCACAAGATCCGAACCACTGAACTAGCCTTGCCCATCGACCATTGCACCCGTATCAAAATGACCCGAACTCCTTGTGATACCAATTCTGTTTGATCATGGTCCAGCATGGGTTCCTTGTTTGGAGTGTCTTTCAAACCCAATTCTGTTAGCCATTGCCCACAATATCTTCGCCATAAATTCAACAGTTTCCAGTTTGAAATCCCCACGGTAAGCAAACCAAATCTTCATAAAAACGATGTCACCGCAAATGACCAAGAGATTTGTCACAATTTGATGACAGGGAAAGCTTCTGTCTTTCAAACATCTTCCTGGGCCTCAGGAAAGCAGAAATGTCGGGGCGGTGGGCGCTGGCGTTCTTCCGAACGAAGTCTGCTGCCTGTCAACTCTTAGAGATCCATCCTCACCGAAATCCCAGCTGAAAGCTGGACGAAGGTTCTCAGAGTCCAAGAGAGTTGGTGAAGTTTCCAATTTCTGAAATCGAAAGAGCTGAGTTTTCTCCTAAATAGCAACACATAAAGGCCAAATCATCCAATCTTGCTACGCCAGGAGCCTCATAGAAGACTTGCCCCGCGAAATGCTTCACGCCAAAGAGGCGACTGGCACGAACGGTCGGAGTCCTAAAGACACTGTCAGCCCTGTTCCCTCGCAAGGAAGGCAATGTCAAAATTGTTCGGAACCATTTTCCTTGGGGTTGAAAAGGAAAAGGGATTCTTCGAAGATACATTAGCAAATGGTGAAAACATGTAAAAATCTTAGCACTTGAGGTTGCCTTCAACGGACCCCTCAGTGCTCCTGTGCTCAAAGCTTTCTCTCATGCTGTCCACACTTGAGGTCCGTTTGAAATGATTGTGGGCAGGTACCCTCGTTTGCACCAAAGAATTCCTTCCCCTATCAACCCCTAAATGGCTTCCCTACCAGTTTCGCTGATGCTTCCCATTTCATGGTCATTTCACTTGAGCTCAAGTCTATTGAGCCTATTGTTTTCACCAATTTCATCAATCATCCAACTTCTCAAATCAGAGCTCTGCATCCAGTTGCTGAAGCTACGAGTACGGTGGCTACCCAAAAAAATCAAGAGCCAGCCGTGAAATGATTTTGCTTGGCAAAAATATAGTTCCCCACTAGTAAAGCAGGATGGGCATGGAGAAGAGTGGAGTCGGATTAGTCCATTTGATCCTCTGGCCTGCTGTCGCGGCCACTGGCACGACCTGGTCCGAATTAAGACTTCGCTGGACATTTCAGAAAGTTATCCGGGTGATCAGATTGTGATCATATTCTCGTCATTGTTGGGATGTTCATCAGGCCATTCTTGACATCTGCTTTTGACCCATACAGTACCTGATACCTGTCTCAAGGTAGAAAGCCTTCTTCACCGCATCTCTTTTTGCTTCTGGAACAGGTACTGCAAGCTCTGCCATCATCTTGGCAATTCTTGCATGAAGGGTGATCAACTTGTCATGTCCAACTGTGTATGCAGTGCTAGTTGTCATGGATCGCCAGAACCGACACATTGCCCTGGGCCACCAAACAGAATGCTTCATGGCTCGCACATGAGACACCAAGTGTCTCCGCCAACACTCCAGTGTTGTTTGACCCTGGCATAGGCTCTGCGTGTCATGGGGGCATTGATGTATCTGTGGGTGGACATGCAGTATCCTTGATTTTTGCATTACTGTAAAATGATCCCAGCGTAGGCATGTCTCTGCTCAGAAAATCAAAACCACGTTTTTTTCCTGAGATAGACCCACAGCCAAAGACTTTCTTGGTTTTACTTGGTCAACACAGTACCTTGCAATGGGATCCACCAGCTGAAGGAATCATGGTTGGTCAATGTTGGTCATCCAAGACTGAAGGGAAGCCAATGCCCACCGTCCGCGTAAGTGTTTTCTATAGATCATTTCATGGGTTTTTTCGGTCTTCCTATACTGGCAACGCTGACCGCAAATGAATCACTTGCATTTCAGAAGAGCTACGACGAAATGATCTTCTCCAAGGTTCAACGAGTATCTGCTCTCTGCAAGCCCAGGCCGAACAGCTGGAATGGAAAAAAACCAAGGTGACCCCAAGGTGCACAAGACCGCATGACTCAGCCGTCATTGATGTCCCGGTGATCTGGTCAGCCCAAGACATTGACTAAGGTCAACAAAGGCATATTGATTGTAATGACGGAACAAACACAAATCTTACCAGATATCAAAGGTCTTTTCCCAACAAATGGACGGGCTCTTTGTAGCGGATCTCACAGCATTACCCCTTTTGAAGTACAGTAGAAAGTACACAATCTCCTTGGAAGGCTCATAATGATGTCCCTTCGAAACTGGCACAACACCACGGTCAGCCGATTCGGGGTTGTCAGCCATGGTGGCCCACTGCTAACCATGCAAATGTGATGATTTCTAGCAGATTTCGATCATACAGGAATCATACACACCAATACTTTCCATCCGGGGGTGCCAAAAGGTACCATGAATGGACAAGGGTGCCATTTTCCATTTTCCAACTCAGACTCTCTCTGCAAGTGCAGGAAACCGGGCGCAGGGGCTACGGCTCAGAACCTGGCTTGCAGCGCCTCTATTTGGGGTTTCAGGTGGAACCCCATGGTTTCGTCCCTCAAATTTGAAAACACCTGTTGAAATACTGTATGAAGAAGGAACTCTTGGAGATTACACTCTGCTGTTGGTCTACTGTAAAATGTATTGGACTGCGGTGAAGATGTGGGAAATGCTCGAAAATCAGTTCAGGAAGCTGCTTGATTCATGTCAGCTGAAAAGTCCATTTTTTGGAAATTGCGCCAAACGCGACCGAAAAAGAGATGTTTGTGAGGCGAATGCATCAGCTCGCAGAGGATTTCAATATCTCTAATCCCGAGTATCTTCAGCAATGCAACCACCACCAGGCTGCAGGGGTTCATACCACTGATAGCTTTTGAATGCTCTTCAATGCTCTTGCGTCTAGCAAATGTGGAAAAAGTTTAAACAGCAACCACACTAGTTCACCAAGGGCCCGGCTGAGACAGTTGAGAGAGGAACAACATTGCAAACATCACCTGAATCGCTGGGTGGAAAAGTCGCGTTCTGTGACGCAAATACTGACAGTTGGTAGACAGTGAGAAAGAACAACTGCAAGAAGAGCATCAATAGCAAAGCAATAGCAATAACTGCAACTGCAATGGGTCAATCACGGAAAGCAATGATGATGCAACAATGAAAGAAACACCACCACCCACAGTGATGCGGATGTAGTCAGAAAGCAAAGCAACACAGCAGTAAAGTGAAGAGTTTCTTCATATTGGTAGTCTCATGTGATGTTTGCTGTTGTCGTCATAAAGATCCCCACAATGAATCAGGAGGGCATCGATCAGGAGATCATCAAAGATTGTTGGGATTCTTGTGTTGGTTCATGGCCGTCGATGAAACACTTTCACAAATTGCCCCCGCGAAGCAGCTGACTCGACCTAGCGCCCTGGCAAACTGAGTCGAATGCCAGGCTCACTTGGAACCAGAAGTGAAAGATCACAGAATGGTGAAAGAGCCTCGACAGAATCAACTTCGAACGGAAAGTGCCGACCATCTTGCAATGGAAGCATCTCCCTAGGCTTAGAAGATGCAAAAAATCAGAGGGCAAAGAAAGATTTTGCGAAGGAAAAAATTCACCCAAAACCATTCAGAAAAGACACCAACTTGCCCTGGGACAAACCCTGCTGCCCTGGTTTTCAAAGTCCACACTGTGTGTATGCCAAGTAGTTGAGATCTCCACTACCCAATTGTGCTGGATGTTTCGTGCTACCAAGCACCGTCACCATAGACTGGCATCATGGTTTCTCTTGCTCTCTTTGTTTTTAGTTGGAATTGTTGAGCCCAAGCACTACAGACAAACACTACATCTACGATCATTATCCGAATTTGGCAATGCTTCAGTTGGGGTGATGCGACTTGACCGGAAAACAATTGGACTGCGGAATTGTTGCTGAGAATCCAGGCATTGCTAAAGACATGGCGAATTCCATTGCCATTGTTTATGATCTAATCTAGCTAAGGATATGGTTGGGGCTATGTTGAACAATATGGTTGATGCTGTGGCTGCTGATGCGATTGGTGATATGGTTCAGTTTCGCAAAAATACGGTTGACGATGGATAACGTGAGTTACAGAGGACAACTCCTAACAATAACGAACAATGACCGCTGTTCTTGTGGAATTGCGATACCTAGTTCACAGGCATTCCCACCGTAACGTATGAGACTGTGATGATATCATCCCAAGCAGTTGAACCGTGGTTTTGATCGAAAAGAATTTATCCCCGGCGGCGATGGCAACTCTTCAAGTCTAAGCCTGGCCTTCCAGTCCGTTCCCATCCCTTCCCATCCCTTCTGTTCCCTTATGCTCCATCCCTTGCCTCTCGCCGCTCGTTTTGTATGCATCGACTTCCTGCGACGAAGCTATGACTGCTTTGTCCAGGGAAGAGGGTGCCCAGGACTTTCATTTGTCACTTCAGTTTTTAGCTAGCGTCGCCACGAAGGGCGCGGGGGAAAACGCGTGTTTTTGTTGTTTTTAGGTTGTGTCTACGTGGAGGTTGGGGGTTGGGGTGGGGTGGGGTGGGTTGGGGTGGG
>VSDK01021437.1:24267-73189 GCA_009767595.1 Symbiodinium kawagutii
GGAAGACATCGGCCCTTATTCCACTGGAAAAAATTGTCAAAAGAGGATGGACTAGCAGCATCCATCTTCCTGGGAAGGAGAAATCAGTCAGGATGGGGCTTATCATGACCGCAATGGCTGGAATTCCAAGGTGAAATCCCGCCATTGCAGGTAGTATCATGGCGTGGCCAAGACTACGGCGCCTGTAGTATGAAAGCTCCTCGTCATTCAGAAGTCGAAGGCCACCGTGCGCCAAATGACTGGACCACCTAAGAAATGCAAGAAATGGATACAGTACCTGCGGACCCAACAACCGTTGCAAGTTGGCTCAAACATGTTGTAATCAGAAAAGCATAAGACCCTACTGATGGTGATGGCAAAGAAAGGTTCAACTGCTCTTCACTGCTGGGGTCGCTAACTGTCTGAATCAGTCCTGCCAGTAGGAGATGCCACAAAGAAATGAAAACAATAATGATACCACAACCGAAAGCCAGTCCAAACGCTGGACTGTTCTTCTCAATTGATCAAAGACGTGTTCCATCCACTAGGGAGTAGCAGACTCCGAACCAAATAGAAAAAGGTCCCAAGCGACGTTCGAACTTCAACCCATTGCAACCATGGGTCAAAACCATGAGGCCCTATGAAGAGTCCAACAATGAACAGACTCGTTATATTGGTTGTATTACCTGCCGCTGCAAAATCATCAATAGTAGTAGCTAAAGCGGTAAATCAGCCGGGTGAATCTAATCATGCTCACAATGCCTACACAGTTTCTATTGATAGGTGACGTACAGTAGCAGACTCATCCCAGGTTATGGGAACTGCTGATAGACCATCTCGTACAACCAGAATTATCAATGTGAACCAACAGTTGTGGTAAGTTCTCAAATTACAGAGTCTCCCGCTGTTGGATGTTTCCCACCTGTAACCTTTTGAGAGTCCCCCTAAACCCAAACTGATCACCAAAGAATCACGCTTTACGGAGACAGTAGAGGTACGCGACATCACGCTTTGCATGAACCCAAAACCATACAAATCAGCATGAAAGGATTCAAACTTCCTCATAGGTTTCTTCGATGCCACGGCCACACTCACCCAGTGCCACGGGACGAACCACATTTGAAGTCGCCGCCCTTGCTGCCAGAGCAACCTGAGCCCCGGAGGTCTCCCTGGAGTCTCCCTGCAGTCTCCCGACATTCTCCCAGAGTAACCCGTGCCTTTTATAAAGCGAATCTTCCACCAGTCCTCAAGACCTCTCAGTGGTGCAATCCCCAATTCCGCGCTTCACAGGGAATTCCAGCATAGCAATCTCTGTATCTGAGTATATGCTCAATGGACAGCGTACAGCAGCAATCAATCATCGCTTGATGATGGGATTTGCATAGTGAGCTTTGATCATGCTGTATTGCGACTTTTACACCCCAATAGCTTCCAAACACCATTGCAAGCAAGTGTGTGAAAACCAGGACACAGCATCCCAAATCTTGGTTCACAAGAGAAGTCCGCGCATCCAGGCGGTCTACTTTGATCAAGAGACACCAGAACCACAGAATGAATCACAAAATTACACCAGCATAGCGGGCGCATTGCGCACAAGGATTTCCAGGGATGGTACAGATCCGGAGCCCAAGGTGGACAAAGCCGAGACAAAGGGAAACAAGCCAAGGCAAGCATGAAGGGACACAAAGGCCAACAGGTCAAACACGGACGAAAACAAGCATGAGCAGCGGCAGAGCAGCGCTTCACCCATGTCAAAGGGGAGACAAACGGAAGACAAAGGGAAGTCAAAGCGGGAGACAAAGGGAGACAAAGGCGAGACAAAGGGAGACAAGCATGAGCAGCGGCAGAGCAGCGGCAAACAAAGCGCCGATCCAGAGCCACAAGGGAGACAAAGGAAAGACAAAGGGGAGGCAAAGGGGAGACAAGCATGAGCAGCGGCAGAGCAACGGCAAAAAAAACGCCGATTCGAGGCCCTACCATACAGAAGTAAGAACCCCTTATAGCTTGTCAGCTATCTGGGGGAAAAAATCCCATCTGAGCGCATAGTTGCTGGCAAAGTTCATAAATCCTGCAGCCCTGAGCCACTGAACTTTCGGAATCCCAAAAATGATGTGGTTTTCTGGAGGGACAAAATCCATTGAGATTTGCAATTGGTTGTTGTATGGGCGACCCGACTGTATGCAATTGCAATCCTAGAGGTTGGTAGGACATCCAACGATAATCTGTCAATAGGTCTGCATCGATATCCATTGTTGTTGAACGATTTAGATTCCAGGATTGCTCATAGTGATAACGAGGATGATCAGGAATACAGAACGACCGACCAACATTGACAGTAGCTAGTTCTTACTACGAATCCATAGGAACATTGCGAAAAAGAATGGCCTCCAACCATCTCGCTTATCTTTGCTTCTATCATTAAGTCGAATACGCTCTTTTTAGTTCTTGTGCGCCAATGAATTCCCAAGATTATTAGATAAGCTGCAGAAAAATCACTGATCTGATGATTGGTCCTCCCCCGGCTGCCCCATTGCCATCTTCCCATGAAATCCTCTCGCCATGTCACAGTTCTTTCCAATGGCCCAGAAGTCTACCACTGCCACGTCCGTACTCTTGTCATCCAAACGACGAGTGGTCACAGGAGCCACCTGGGCACCAAGAAGGACTTCAGCGCACAACGGAAAAACTTTTGCTTTCAAACAGTACATAAACTAAACATTATCTTTAATTCAAGAATCATTGAACAATAATCAAATTGTTTAACATCTTTCAATTGGTGTTTGAAGGTATTAGTCTCAGCATACCCTATCTCTCAATCATGTATCGGTCGTTCCGACGTTTATCAACATTTCTATGTGCCTACAATATATATTATATATATTATATACTATATATCTAGTGAGAGATAAACAGAACACTCCGTTCCCTAATTGCTTGCTTTAGATACACTTCCATCCAAGTCTGTAGAGTCCCCTCATTATGAAGCAGGTATAGTGGTATGATCCAGAGCAACAAGCAAGCGACCAACAACAACTAATAGCATCCAGTCGTCTCATCGAGTTCGTTGCCATAGTTTGAGATCTGGCAAATCCTATGGCTCAAAGCAAATGAGTGGCATGCAATCCATTGTAATCCCCTGTTGATGCACAAATGTCCTTTTTTGCCGATGCAACTAGCAACCACAGCACAATGACTAACAACATAACAACGAATGAAGCAGTAATACTGCCTGGTTGCTTGATGTTGGCATCCCGAAGTCATGGGTTATGATACTCTCAAGCATATGCCAGGTATACTTTTGCGAAACCCGCAAATTTCACCCCTCGCTTGAGATCGAAAAGAAATATATTTCAGCTGGGTGCAACAGCGATCACCTAAGGCTGCCACGCACCAAGTCTCGCTGTCTGTGTAGCCCATGGAATGGTTGAGGTCAAGGTAAGAGCCCTGGGACATGTTGGGTCATTGCGACCCCAAATACCTCCCAAAGTCATAGTCAGTTTTAGCATGGAGAAAAGACCGATTCTTGAGGGATCTGCGGACATGCGGAAAACATCTATCTGTTTCTTTTGGAACGAAGCAAGTGCCTGAACAGCCTGACCCGACTTCTGGAAAACAAAGTCACAGGTTTTCCTTCCAATTATTTTAAGCAAATGTGCTTGTCCGGCTTGTCTATATCAAGCCCAAAATTAGTCCCCAAACCCTGTCACCATTGGTACGCGCCAAGCTTGCGCCTCTTTGAAAACCAATCGTCCGGCATCCATGAGGTTTTCGCCCCTGGCAGAGTGCTGTTGGCCCACGGCTGTTAGCCCATGGAACTCCAAGCATAGCTCCGGCCTCGCATTCACTGGATCAATATTCACGTAGGTTTGGAAAGTGACCACGTCATAGTAGGGCTCCATGTTGACCTGGCAGGGCCGTCAGAGCAGTCGAAGTACTGCTCAGTTCGTAAATATATCTATCTATATATATATATATATATATGGATATCATATTTGTTTTACTTGTTGCAAGTTGTGAGTTATTGGTTCATATTTCTTCTCATCATAAGTATCGGTAGTATAATCATTGTTGTCCTAATGTTTATCATTATTGCCATCATGGTGATCAGATTGATCATTACTTATTGCGACTATTATCTTTGTTCGTATTCTTGCTGGCCTTGCTGCTCTTCATTTCTTGCTTCGAGGGCCAATTGAAAGATCGAATCCTTATCTTCATGAGAGTCCAACTGGTTGAAGGAATACGAAGTAATTCATACGCAACTTTCCCACTCGAAATGCCGCTGCCAGTAAATGTTGTTCGCATGCATCAAATAGTCAGTGACTGAAAGCAAAATAAAATGAAGAGAGCATGACAACAAAAGAAAGGAGATTATACGGCCAATGATGTACTTGCTATCGTGCACCTAAAACACTGGGCCGGAGGGCAAGGTGAAATCCCCAAGCCCCAGGAAAGGAGGAACGTATATGAAAGGAGGGATATCACCTGAGAAGGAGGGAACGAAAGCCAGTGGCCAGCGGTTAAGAGGCTGATCTCCTCTATTCTCTCCTCCTCTCTTCTCTTTGTCTCCTGGCTCCTCTGTGGTTTATCTTTCTTCTTTTTGCTGCGTTTTTTGTGTTTTTTCTTCCTTTTGTGTGTCCCGTTTGTTTCTTTTTATGTCACTTTCTTTGTCTTTTCCATCCTTGTTATTTTTTTGTTTTCTCTTTTTGCGCTTAGTCCTCCTCTTCTCCTCTCCTCTTCTCCTCCTCTCTTCTTCTTCTCTTCCGCTTTTCTCTCTTCATCTTTTCCTCTTCCTGTTTTTTGAATCCTGCTCTTGTCTTGTTATCCTGTTCTTCCCCCCCTCCCTTCCCTCGTCCTCTTCTCTTTTTTTTTCTTCATTCCTTTCTCCTCTTGTCATGCTCTTCTCGTTTGCTCCTCTTTTTCTCCTCTTTTTGTTTTTTGTATCTTTTCTTTTTCTTGTCCTCTTCTCCCTGCTTTGCATCTCCGCTCACATTCTCTTCCTCTCCTTTTCTTTCCTCTCCTCCTCCTCGCTTTTTTTCTCGTTCCCCCTCCTCTTTTGCGCGTCTGCTTTGTTCTCTCCTCCTCTCTTGGCCTCATGTTCGGTTTCTCTTCGTATCCTCTTTCCTGTCTTCGCCTCTCCTCTCTTCCTCCTTTCCTCTCTTCCTTTCTTCTTGTCCTCCTCCTCTGTTTTTTTCTCGTTCCTCCTCCTCTATTTCGCGCCTCTCTGGTCCTCTCCGCTTCTCTTAGTCTCTTCTTCGTTTTCTCTTCCTGTCCTCTTTCCTGTCTTCGCCTCTCCTCTCTTCCTCCTCTCCTCTCTCGTTGTCTTGTTCTTGTCTGCGCTTGTCCTATCCGCTTCTTCCCTCCACTCCTCCTCCTCTCCTCCTCCCCTCTCCTCCTCCCGTCCTCTCCTCCCCTCCTCCCCTCCTCCTCTCCTCCCCTCCTCCTCTCATCCTCTCCTCCTCTCCTCCTTTCCTCCTCTCCTCCTCTCCTCTTGCCTCCTCCTCCCCTCCTCCCTCCTGTCCTCCTCTCTTCTTCTCCTCCTCTCCTCCTCTCCTCCTCCTCTCTCGTCTGTTGTTTCCTCCTCTCCTCCTCCCCTTGTCCCCTCCTTTTTCTCCTTTTTCTCTCCTCTCCTCCTATCCTTCTCTCCTCCCCTCCTCTTCTCCTCGTCTCCTCCTTTCCTCCTCCCCTCTCCTCCTCTCCTTCCTTCTTCCCTTTCTCGTCTGCTCCTCTCCTCCTCTCCTCTTCCCTTCCTCCTCTCCTCCTTTCCTCTTCTCCTCCTCCTTTCCTCTCCTCTTCTCCTCCCCTCATCTCCTCCCCTCCTCTTCTCCTCCTTTCTTCCTCTCCTCCTCTCCTCCTCTCTTCCTCTCCTCCTCTCTTCCTCTCCTCCTCTCTTCCTCTCCTCCTCTCTTCCTCTCCTCCTCTCTTCCTCTCCTCCTCTCTTCCTCTCCTCCTCTCTTCCTCTCCTCCTCTCTTCCTCTCCTCCTCTCTTCCTCTCCTCCTCTCTTCCTCTCCTCCTCTCTTCCTCTCCTCCTCTCTTCCTCTCCTCCTCTCTTCCTCTCCTCCTCTCTTCCTCTCCTCCTCTCTTCCTCTCCTCCTCTCTTCCTCTCCTCCTCTCTTCCTCTCCTCCTCTCCTCCTCCCCTCCTCTTCTCTTCGTCCTATCCTTCTCTCCTCCCCTCCTCTTCTCCTCCTCTCCTCCTTTCCTCTTCCCGTCTCCTCCTCTCCTTCTTTCTTCTCCTCGTCCTCTGCTCCTCTCCTCCTCTCCTACTCCCCCTGCTCTCCTCTCCTCTTCTCCTCCGCTCCTCTCCTCCTCTCCTCCTTTCCTCCATTTCTCTTCTCCTCCTTTCGTTCCCTCTCCTCTCCTGCTTTCCTCCCCTCCTCTTCTCCTCCTTTCTTCCTCTCCTCCTCTCCTCCCCTCTTCCTCTCCTCCCGTCCTCCTCTCTTGCTCCTCTCCTCCTCTCCTCCTCTCCTCCTCTCCTGCGCTCCTCCTCTCCTCCTCTCCTCCTTTCCTCCTCTCCTCCCTTCCTCCCCTGCTCGTCTCTTCCTCTCCTCCTTTCCTTCTCTCCTCTCCTTCTTTCCTCCCCTCCTCCTCTTCCCTCCCCTCGTCCCCTCTCCTCCTCTCCTGCTCCCCTCACCTCCTCCTCCCCTCCTCTCCTCCTCTCTTCTCTTCTCTTCTCCTCCTCTCCTCTTCTCTTCTTCTCCTACTCTCCTTCTTTCCTCCCTTCCTCTTCTCCTCCTCTCCTCCTCTCCTCTTTCCGCATCCTCTTCTCCTATCATCTTCTCCTCCTCTCATCTCCTCCTCCCCTCCTCACCTCATCTCCCCCTCTTCTCCTCTCCTCCTCTCCTTCTCTCCTCCTCTCCCCCTTCCTCTCCTCTCCTCTTCCCCTTGTCCCCTCCTATTCTCCTCGCCTCCTCCTCTCCTCCTCCCTCCTCTCCTCCTCTCCTCCTCTCCTCCTCTCCTTCCTCTCCTCCTCTCCTCATTTTCTCCTCTCCTCCTCTCCTCCTCTCCTCTTCTCCTCCTCTCTTCCTCTCCTCCTCCCCTCCTCTCCCCCTTCTCACCTCACCTCTCCTCTCTTCTCCTCACCTCTCCGGTCCTCTCCCTTCCTCTCATCTCCCCTCCTTTCTTCTCCCTTCTTTTCTTTTCTCCTTCTGCTCTTCTCCTCTCATACTCTTCTTCTCCTTCCCCAGTTCCCTGCTCTCGCCACATGCCTCCTCCCCTCCCCTCTCCTCTCTTCTCCTCTCCTCTCCTCTCCTCTCCTCTCCTCTCCTCTCCTCTCCTCTCCTCTCCTCTCCTCTCCTCTCCTCTCCTCTCCTCTCCTCTCCTCTCCTCTCCTCTCCTCTCCTCTCCTCTCCTCTCCTCTCCTCTCCTCTCCTCTCCTCTCCTCTCCTCTCCTCTCCTCTCCTCTCCTCTCCTCTCCTCTCCTCTCCTCTCCTCTCCTCTCCTCTCCTCTCCTCTCCTCTCCTCTCCTCTCCTCTCCTCTCATCTCCCCTTCTTTCTTCTCCTGGCGTATCTTCTCCTCACCTCTCCTCTCCTCTCCTCTCCTCTCATCTCCCCTTCTTTCTTCTCCTGGCGTATCTTCTCCTCACCTCTCTCTGCTCGCTTCTCCTATCTGCACTGCTCTTCTTCTATTTCACCAAACCACCTCCTTTGACCACAAATGCTGCGCCTTCCACAACATGCTATAAACATGCAACTGACCACCACCTGTTGTTGTCTCTCCGTGCTTGCTGAAGCTCTTGCGCCTTGGGCCCTCTAGATAACTCCTCCTTTCTTGTCCTCTCCTCTCCTCTCCTTTCCCCTCTTCTCTTCCCCCTTCTTTTCTTATCTCCTCCTTTCTTGTCCTCTCCTCTCCTCTCCTTTCCCCTCTTCTCTTCCCCCTTCTTTTCTTATCTTCTTCTCCTTCTCTGTCCAAATGCCTCTCTCCTCACCTCGCCTCTCCTCTCCTCTCCTCTCCTCTCATCTCCCCTTCTTTCTTCTCCTGGCGTATCTTCTCCTCACCTCTCTCTGCTCGCCTCTCCTAGCTGCACTGCTCGTCTTCCCCTTCACCACAAATGCTTTGCCTTCCACAGACATGCTATAAACATGCAAGTGACCACGACCTGTTGTTGTCTCTCCGTGCTTGCTGAAGCTCTTGCGCCTTGGGCCCTCTAGATAACTCCTCCTTTCTTGTCCTCTCCTCTCCTCTCCTTTCCCCTCTTCTCTTCCCCCTTCTTTTCTTATCTTCTTCTCCTTCTCTGTCCAAATGCCTCTCTCCTCACCTCACCTCTCCTCTCCTCTCCTCTCATGCTCTTCTTCTCCTTTCCCAGCCCCCCTGCTCTCGCCACATGCCTCCTCTCCTCGCCTCACCTCTCCTCTCCTCTCCTCTCCTCTCACCTCCCCGCCTTTCTTCTCCTCAAGTATCTTCTCCTCACCTCTCTCTGCTCGCCTCTCCTAGCTGCACTGCTCGTCTTCCCCTTCACCCCAAATGCTTTGCCTTCCACAGACATGCTATAAACATGCAACTGACCACCACCTGTTGTTGTCTCCCCGTGCGTTGCTTAAGCTTTTCCGCCTTGGACCCTCTAGATAACTCCTCCTTTCTTGTCCTCTCCTCTCCTCTCCTTTCCCCTCTTCTCTTCCCCCTTCTTTTCTTATCTCCTCCTTTCTTGTCCTCTCCTCTCCTTTCCTCTCTTCTCTTCCCCCTTCTTTTCTTATCTCCTTCTCCTTCTCTGTCCAGGCAACACCCAGGACGGACCAGGGGGGAGTCGAAGGGCATCGGCAGCCAATTGCCTAGTGGTACATTGCCCTCCAAAAGCATGCCCCGGCACACCCTTCTCCCCAGGCTAGGGCGAGATTTTTAACGCCTTTTGGACCCACCGCCCCCCAGACCCCTAATCTCACTTCGTTCGCAAAAAACAACTTCAGCCTAGCCTGACGGCTGGCTTTCGTAATTATCCAATGCCAGAGGAATGCCTTGTGACGCTTGGCAGGATTCGTGACCACTTCATTATATCTACACAATGCACATGAATGTACATAAATGCAAATTCTTGTCACTTGAGCATCACTTGATTTCTCCCGTCCTTGAAGTTGTACTCCCCCAAAATCGTCGCGAAAACAAGGGCAATCAGGACGGACCTTGCAAGTGTGAGGAGGCAAGCAGAACGAATGGCCGAATCAGCATGTAGATAGGTGCTGTTTCAACAAGGGGATTGCCCCAGCGTAAAGAGCTGATTAGAAGCAAGAGATGGTAAGAGGTAGGACCAGGTAGGAAATGTAGAATGCTGGATGATCAATCACCACATAAACGACTTGTTTTAGAAGGATGTTGCCCAAACTCTGCTGGAAAACCCAGAGAGCTCAGATTGCTGTTGCAACGTTGCAAAGGCCAACTCGAATAAACTCTGAGCTGACAACACAGCCACAAAGTTGATCCTGAGTGCAGCAAGTCTACCATCAAGAAACCCAGGCAACATTTGGCCCCTCACACGACAAACACATTGGCTTGGAGACCTGCATGTTTGACAAAGTGCTATAAAACCAGAAAAACCGCCCTCGCTGCAAACAACTCTGCTTTCACAAAACTAGACTTGTATGCTGCTGGTGGTTTGGCTTTGGATCCATTTATAGATGACAAAAATTGAAGCCGCTCTGCGGGTGCCCATGCAGAAACAAAGGGATGAGCGTCAGAGCCAGGGAACACGGCATCATGTCAATCATGTACACTCCCGGGAACCATCCGGGATTGACAATCTTCACCCACACCCGATTCGACCTTTTTCTGCTGACACAAGTGGCAATGCTGCTTCACCTTGCCATGGACGCAACCAGAGCATTCTACGCAATAGCGCTTCACTTTGCCACTGCCATGAGGACACGGGCTGCAAACATAGCAATTTGCCTTTCGAGCTTTTCCATGTGGGCATCCGGAGCATTTCCGGCAGTTCATCTTCACGTTGCCATGCGGGCATGAACTGCAGTCAGCACAATTTCTCTTCACTTTCCCGTGCGGGCATGGCAAGCAAAGCACACACCGGGCCCTTGTAAATTTACCATGCGGGCAGCCAGTACATTTGGCACAATTCGACTTCAACTGTCCGTGAGGGCAACCAGAACACTGAACACATGATCGTCTAGCTTTCCCATGTGGACACGGTTTACAGAGTCGGCACATAGACGCTTGGGTGCCATGTCGACACAGTTTACGCTTCTTCGTTGGCATTTGGCCGATCACGTCTTTTTCTCCTGCCTCCAACCCTTCAGCGATGCTAGCTGTCGATTTCATCCGAAGACGAAGCCAATGCTTGCTGCTTCCAACTGTGACTCCGGGAGTTGCACCCGAAACCAATTCTTGGAATTTCTGCAGCAGAGATTCCAACAGCTGCAGGGCAGGTTCGATTTTTGGATCTGTCAGGTCCAGGTGGTCCAAACACCGAAGGACAATTTTGCGAAGCCGATGTTGGCAGTTTGCTGTGCCAGCCTCAGTCGTTCCGGTTCCCGGATCTAAGCTCTGCTCTGGCGAAGGTTCGGTCATTGGTCGCGGCGGAGACAAAGCAGCGACAGCACGGCGGAAGATCGAGCGGACTTGCTTCAAATCTTCAGCATCCACAGAACGAAGCTCTTCTTCCAAAGAGGCGACGTAAGCTTTCTGGTTGGCTTCTCCAGTATGGTTTCTCCAAATTTGCATAGCGCTTTGCAATAATCGCACAGCTTTTGTTTCGGCACTTCCCCAACCAGCAAAAGCATTGGCATCGACTGGCGGGAGCACGCCAGCCACCCCTTGATGCTCAGCCACTTTTTCCAACAATTCCACCTTGGTATCTGGGTCAATCATGGGCAGAATGTGATTTGACAACACTCTCCACTGGGCATCTTCCAGGTTGGATCTGCAACGTTCCAACACTTTCTTCAAGAGCTGAAGGAGTTGCGTACAAACTGGTTCCGGAGCCTCTTTCAGTGGAGCCAAATATCGCACCAACAGCGACACGGCTGACAGGTCTTCATGTCTTTCTGTCATCAAATCAGTGGCAAGATTTGCAATCCAAGACGCCACATGAAATGCCCACTTTTGCAACTCAAAAACGTCCGCCTTTTGCCTTCTCATATCGTAACGCTGCAAAACCTGCTCAGGCCTTTTTGCTTTAAAACGCTTGGCGTGATATCGAATCCTTTCGTGGTATTCTCTGGCGTCTTTGCAGCATCTGCAAAAAGCGAGGTGCGGTGCCACAAGCATCCATGCAAGGCTGGCGTTTCACGCGTGATGATGCACTGTTCGTTGAGGAACTGCGAAACAAGCAAAAATACCTGGACCTAGGCTACGTATATGTCATTCTATCTCTGTGGGTGTATGTGCACTTAAGGAACTTACTTGCGCTAGTTGAGATTGTTTGTTTTGGCCCATTGATCTAGCACAACTTGTTCTTTTTCTCACAGTAAGACGGATGGTGGAAGTCAGAATGGTTCTTTGTTCCAAGATCCACGCATCACTGCCCCTGTGTCAGCGGTCCATCCATTATTGATCTCCGAGCTAACCAGCCAAAGTAGGCTTAAGTCAAAGAGCGGTCCTCAGTAGACTCAATGGATTCTGTGCCTCAGGTCCCTAGCGTGTCTCTTTACAGCTGAGAAGTATAGAGCAAAGGTTCATCGCTGGACTGCCCGATTCATGTTGAGATTTCCGGGTTGCAGTTTCCCCCAGCCATGGATCTCAGGTGCTGGTGTCCTATCCTTGCCTTGTCATAGGTAGCTTTGATTTAGTGCCCACATGTGCCCACTATGAACACAACACACACAGGTTGTCCAAGGTGCCAGGAAGGCTCCTGCTTTTCACCACCAAGGCGGCGCCTTGCAGCGGTGGAGATGTCAATTTTCGCTTGAATTCGTCCTTTGCAATAAATGTAGAATCAGAGATTCATCAGATTCTTCAAGTTCCTGTGTTGAAGTTTCAAAAACTGTTTTTGCAATGCCCTTCCCACCTGGAAAGTGTCTAAGAAATCATCATTCCATCCCAAACTTCGGCAAATTGAGAAGCAAACGCTTGTCTGCCCAGTGCAAAGAACAGGAAGCACCTTACAAAGGAGAAAAGAGATGCGTTGAGCGTTGGAGCAAATACCGCATCTTTTCCCAAAACCCAGTGGCTCCGGCTGAAGGAAAAAACGTAAAACTTTGGAGCATCTCCAACTAGACTGACACGTTTCAAACGCAACAAACACCACAACTAGTGAATTTCAGCCTTCCAAATTTTCTTGATGCTTCTCAAGTCGCAATGATCGTGTCATCTGACAATGCTGATTTCCCCTTGAGGCCCGTGCAGGGCTAGGATCCAAATCACAACCTCTTGGCTGCTGCAAATTCTCGATCCGAACTCCGACCCCAGGAATCTTTTCAAATAGACAACACTCAACACCTGGCCTCATGACACTTCTGGCCTATGCTTTCTGGAAGCTGGAGATAATCATAAGCAATGTTCTGCGATGATGCTTTGGGATGTTTTGGGGATTTGAATGTTGATCTATTAAGAGTCTACATCATAACCCGTCATGATGGTCCGCCAGTCGAGGTCATGATGAAAACATCATCATCATCATCATCATCATCATCATCATCATCATCATCATCATCATCATCATCATGACCATCATGATCACCATCCATGAGCAGACGATCCCAAAATTGGGTAACACTGCATGGAGTCAGCCCCACACACTTGCATCTGCTCATAGATTGGGGTACCCCAAGACCTGCTATCAATGTTCACCTCCAGTTCATCATCTAGGACATAATCCAATATGGGTGACTATAGTGACCGGAAATTGCTATGCATGGCTTGTGCTTCTCTTGGCCTCCAGGACATTTGCGACGAGCGGATGAAGGTATCGCAAGTGGAACGATCTCACCTGATCAAACCGAGGAATGTGAAATAATGCAGTGGGGATGAAGCGATTCCAAGTCACAGTGTTTTACTGGCTGGCAACCTGCTTGAGATGTCAAAAATGAAGTGAATATTTGCCAACGGAAAGAATAGCAGTTTCTTTCCTATTTTTCTCTGATCCCCAGTAAACCATGTGCAAAAGTCGAAGCTTTTTGTCATGCATGCCAAAATGCTGCAGCATCCTTGATTGCCAGGTACCAAAACAGAACTGATGCGAATAGATTGGAAGAGAATAGCATGGAATAGTTGTTCACAGCGGTTAAGACTCAAGTAACTGGCCTTTTTGGGGGATATATGGTGCGCCCATCATGCTGGCTGGACAGTCTTTTTTCCAAAACTTGACACTACCGGTGACAGCAAAAACAAAAACATGGTCGGACTCCCGGAGGACCGCGACTTTCCGGGCTGGGCTCAGGACCCACAGAGCGACACAGAAGGTGGCCCAGGGCCTTGGATGCTCAAGGCGGGCGCTGCTGGGGCGGCGCTTCTCAATGCAGTGGGGCTGGTGACCAACGCCGAGGACAACCAATCGACGTTTTCGGAACGCAGTTGCTGCTAGTGACGCCCTCAGCCGAGTGCTTCTCCAAAGAATTAATTTTGTGGTTGCGACACGGCTGAGTCAGCTGCACCAAAACGCAGTACAGCAAGGGCAGGATGCAAAACCTGCACACAGATCGCCGTAGTGCCAGTAAAGAAACCACATACATCCACGTACCTGCTCACCTCATTGAATTGTTTGTCATGTCAAAACAGTATTGAATTGGCATCATGTTGCTGATTCTCACGAGGACTATCGTGTGGAAGAAGTTTGAAACCTTGCACTTCTGCTCACGTCCCACGAATAGTTACAGAATATGTATGCGGGATGTTTGCCTAGTCATTTTGCTATTTGGCAATGTAAATGTCTATATACAGTGTTTACTAAACACTCTACTAATCCACTAATTATTACTGATAGCAAAGTCGTCACACAGCAAGTGGTTCAGGTTCAGCGGACACCTGGGACGATTCGGCTTCACCTCACGGGCAGTCAGCATGGCAATCCAAGTCGGGTCAAGACCACCAAAACGGAGCTGTGTGAAGCGGTGACTTTGATCTAAGTAAGAGTGTATACACATGACATATATATATATATATACACATACAATATGTATACACAGATTAACATATCCATACATGTACATACGTACACGTACATATGCATGTACATGTACATATGCATTTGCATACACATGCAGAGATAAATATACAGGCATGCCTTTATCGGTACCAGCGGCAGGTTGCCACCCCTGTTTCCCCACCTCAATGCCTGCAAGCAAACAAACGCCCATACACTTCAACTTGCATTTACAAGTGTTTTTCTTTAAACCCCTATTTTTCTGGTGCTGTCTACAGTCTACAGCACACTATGCAAGAGCATCCAAAACACTGTTTTTTTCTTGTAGGATTAGTGCATCTTTGGCTCCACATACTATAGTTTTCAACCAAAAGCTAAAAGTTACATCCCTTCAAGAATACAAACAACAAAACAATGACGATGATATCTGGAAACATGCCTTATTCATTGGAAAGGACCAATCTGGAGAAGGGTGAAATTGCAGTCACTCACGTGTTCAGACACATGTTCAAACAGCAGCCATAGATTTACATCTACGTAAGTGCTGGATGTGCAACATCCTAACGAATATACCACCAAGAAAGCCTGGGCCTATCCTATTCCGGTGCCAGTCATCTGGGTCAAAATGAAACTCAAGCGGCAAAGCGATCCTGTACATAATATAAAGAAACGCTGTTGCAACAACTTAGCCCGTAGACATTCGTAGACAACTTAGGATCTATTGAATTGCTTGGCTTCCACACAGGTTGCCCTGCAGGTGTTGCACCGTATCCAGATCCATGCAGTGGACTCAGCGAAGAAAGTGGCAATGGGGCCGCAGAGGTTTGTGTATGGAGCAGGGCCCCCAAGGGCTTAAGGTTGTACTGCCTAGACCTAGCACAACAATGTCTCACGCCAAAGGAAGAGGGCTTCATTTCAATAGCAGACAGTTCATCAAAAGTAGCTCAGCATGTCCCAAACATGTCCAAACGCCAACAACTCGAAACTCGGATGCAACACCTTGCACCACAGCTCGTTCAGTCGCAGTGACGGCATGTGAGGGCTCTGAGAAATGCACCCCGCCATCACGAAGACAAGTTTGATAGGGTTCTCAAACTTGCGTTTGCAAAGCCTAATAACTGGTGTAGCCTTTTGTAACACACAAGTATCACAAAAAGAAGTTGCCTGGAATATACTCTCTCCAAAACATACAGTTGCAATGACGGCTGAGAATCGTCATATCTGATGTGCCAACAACATTGCTGCCTCAGCAAAGTAGGACTAGTTACGCAATCGGATGGACGCGTGAAGTCTCGAGCCGAGTAGATTTTTGCACGGCAGAACCCTTTTTAGAGAGTTGCAAGGTCTTTTTGTCTCATACTTGAAGCCCCTTTTCGTGTGCTTGTAGTCTCTCAGCTTGGTCAAAGACATTAGTACAAGGCAGAAGAGAGCTACGCCTGTCAATTCTGTGGCTGTCGTAGCAACTCAGCCAAACTAGTGTTAATCCGGAATCAACTACGATCCAAAGAGAAGCTGATTTCCGCTGCAAGTGATCCCACACAATGATTTCAAGATATTTCAATGTCATACTCAAAAAGCGGGGACACGCCGGAGAGACCGTTCTGAGCTTCCTTCGGCCACCGAGGCTGCTGGTGCGTCGAAGGGGACTTGTGATCCAAAGAAGAATGACATGAACTGTATACTAAGTATATCTAAGTATACTATACTTGGAATATCTTGGAATATCTTGGAATGCTCATCGACCCAAATCTTGGGCGCACCTGGACGCTATGTATATCAACTTCTTATGTGCAGCGATATTATAGGAGTGGCAGTTCCAGGAAACTATCAAGATGACTAGCATACGTCCTTCACCTGCAAATGGGACGGTGACAAATCAAAGCAAGCCTTTGAAAAAGAAATGGATTAAGGGCGGTTTAATTCCGAGAGAATGGATGGCAGCACAACCCCGTGTATACCAACCGATAAACAAGCTGACCCACTCACCATCCACCAACCCCCACCAACCCACTAAGCAGCTACCAGCCGGTGCCAATCGACACGATCCAAATGTTGGTCCTCGAAGTTACACTTGGATCGATCATTGATCACGTGAAAAATGCCAGGGCCATTGCCACGCCCCTGGCCACATGGTCGCAGGGCAAGAGGAAGTTCTTACAATTCTCCAAACCTAGATCCACAAATTCGATATCCAAAACCGTGTTTTCCATAAGACTTGAGAATTTTGTGGATTTTCTCTTGTTTTCTCCCTCTTTGTTTTGCCAAGTTTTGGATAGTGACATGCTGCGATTGCGTCAGCGTTGCCTCCAAAAGGGCCAAGGCGGGAAGCTGACACGCAGCTGCACAGTGGCTCCAGTGACCATACCAATCCAAACCTGCGGCAGATCGAAATCCAGTTTGGGTCATAAGTAACCCACAACCAGAGGAAAACGCATATCTATCTTGTTTTTTTTCCAAACTTTTTGGTGATAACGTTTTTGGTTGGCTAGGTGTTCATGGGATGGTTCGAAACTGTTCACTGTTCAACCTTCGGGATCCTGACAGAGCAACAAAACTCTGCAAACAAAAACAGTTCTGCGGTGTGCTAGGTGCACACCATCTCTTGGCGTCAAGACTTTGACAATTGGGACCTTTTCGAGGAGAAGCATATATATATATATATGCATATATATAGTATTTATTCACCAAGAATCAAAGCTTCTCCTCATCTCTTCCCAGCTCGCAGTAAACATCCCCATGGTGGCATCCACAGTTTTCCAGGACCAACTTGAGGTTGAAGCCAACAACCTCTGGAGAACTTGAAGACGATTTACCTAGGGACCTAGTTGGAACTTGGCCCACGGGTGTTTCAGCAACGAGGCACAGTTTTGCTTTTTGATCTTTTTGCCCTGACATTTCTTGACATTTCTTGACTCTGTTGAGGGATGCGCTGCGAGAGGGTACGGTGTGGGCTGCAAGAGGATGGGGTGGGATGGGGCTTGGGCAACATGTAAAAGCCCACATATTTCTGCAGCACAAAGCCCCTGGTCCAAATGCGGAAGACTTCTTGGGGCACCTGTCAAATCTTCTTGAAATCCACCAGAAGAGAAAGAAGACAAGGTCAAACGGTCTCCAAAGTAGTCTTGTAAACGTCGACAAAATTGTGCAGTCAAATTCATCAAATGCAAGTTTTGATGCAGCAAAATGTGCATTTTGCATTGGAGGAACATCAAGTTTCCACCACTGGACTGTGGCTTGGTCACTCACGCATCCTTTGGAATTTTCAAAAGAATCCTTCATCAGAGATTTGTCATCGGTGTTGAATGATATCTCAAGTCCAGAATCAGGCTTATCAAAAAGGGATGCGATGACCATCCCCCAGTGTGGATGAAAATCGCAACCTGCCGCGGTGGCTGCGCTTCATGGCCTTCTGCTGCATATTCTTCTGCTTCTCTGGCGAACACCTGGCACCAAACCTAAGGACCTAAGCCATGGATGCTATACGAACTACTTTTGATGTAGGAAGGGTCCAAAATCTGCGGCATAGCCTACCGTAGGTATATCTCCAACAAGAGACCCTGAATGGCCTGGACAAACCATCCCCAACTGGAACCCATCATGACAGAAAAACTTGAAGCAAAGCATGGTGATGGTGGCTGTGGGTCAGATCCCCCACCTGACGGTTGAAGAATTGCTGCAATCGCTCGTTGCCTGAGTCATCGCTGCTCTTGGGCATCAAACCTGGTCCCTGTCAGCTTTGGAACACCGTTGGGTTGATCCTTGCATGAGAACAAGATGTTTGGTGACTGTGTTTGGTGGCCTCGTTGATTTACTTGGGGTACCGACCGCGCCCGTATGGTCTTTGGAAAGGCAAGAATTCTCAAACAGCTGCACCCAAGTGGAGCAGAGATCTTAAGAAGAGCAGAAGATTGCAAAGCGGAGAATAGGGACTGCAAATGGGCTCAATGCTCAGGGTCAAACAGTAGTTGATCAGGAACTGCTCAAAGCCATTGCTAGGAAAGACCTGCAACGCCAAAACATCAGATCCAATTCCAAAGCAAGAAATGTTTGACAAGACCAGGGCAAGTTTGTAAGCTACATTGCAACTTGCTTACAGCGTTGTCCAACCGCTTTTATGAGGCATCCCCAAACTGTGGAAGACCCATAGAGATATGAGAAGTTCTAATCAAAGACGCGATTTCGTGATCAATACTGGTTCGCTAACCCATGCTATGCTATTCAATGGATGTCTAATTAAGCTGGCCGTGGGTTCAAATCCAAGATGAAACTTTTGGTGGAGGTTCCAAAAAAGCTTGCAGGACCTGTGGGATCTTTGCCAACCCAATTTGGCAGATATATGTCCTGATATGTCCTGATCAAGGGTTTTTTCCGTGATGCTTGCCTTGCTTCGGACACAACTGAACCACTTGCACAATTTGCGGTTTAGAAATTGCCCGTTATGACCGTTGCAATTCTTGTAGCATTTGGGGACTTGTCGATTCCCCTCTTCTTCTTGTTGTTGTTGTTGTTGTTGTTGTTGTTGTTGTTGCTGTTGTTGCTGTTGTTGTTGTTGTCGTCGTCGTCATCATTGCTGTTGCTGCTGCTCTGTTTCTGCTGTCATAGTCGTTTTCTGTTGTTGTTCTTGATGTTGTTCTTGCTGTTGCTGCTGTTGTTGTTCTTCTTTTTCTTCTTTTTCTTCTTCTTCTTCTTCTTCTTCTTCTTCTTCTTCTTCTTCTTCTTCTTCTTCTTCTTCTTCTTCTTCTTCTTCTTCTTCTTCTTCCTGTTGTTGTTGTTGTTGTTGTTGTTGTCGTTGTCCTTGGGGTTATGTTTGTTGTCTTCATCGTCGTTGCTGGTGTTGATAAACATAATCTTTGTATTCTTACCATGTGCTGTATCCTATTCTTCTGGTCGTTGCTGTTGATTGCATCCCTTGTGTTGCTACAGTCCACGCACGAATCATCATGACCTCAAAGCCATAGAGATCCAGCAAGCCCAGCATTCGATCGCTAGCCTGGCTGATGACCACAGTTGCTGGAAAAGCCCTGTCTCATTGAAGAAAACTCGACCTGCAAAACGGTTATATTTCATCCATCTCCGAAATGTGGGGTTACTCCGAGGTTTCACCTAGATCAATTGTCTAGGCCAACTCCAGCTGTAAATCATACCTTGCTACAAAAATTATGATAAGCTGTATTCTGCAGGTCATGAGCTATACATGGTGATACCACCAAGAAAGACAAGTGCTACCCCCTCTCCGCCAAAGCCAAAGTGTGTCCATGTTAACATCCACAGAGTCAGCAGAGGAGCCTCAGGGGGTGCAATTCCCCTTGCAACGAAGCGGGTCAGCCACCTTAGCTTCCACAATGCCTAGCGCGAAGGGAAAAACAACGCTTAAAGCTACTGCACTCAACGCGCAGGTTCTTTGGAAGCAGGTTCCAGGAAGGTACCTGGGTGCCCCACGAAAAGAGGGTTGCGTACAACTCCTGTGCCAGCGATGCTCGCAGTGTCGTCGCCTGACAAGGAAGCTGAGCAAGCCGAATCCCTCAGCTGATGACACCGATGATCCAGCTTTGAAAAAAACCTGTTTCATTGATGATGGTTAGATATGGTTAAATCAGGATGTTGTGAAAACCCCCAAAAGAAGAAGCATCAATTAGAATATCCATATTTATATATATATATATATATACAGGCCTTGTTAACCGTGCATGTGTCATGGATCGTCAACAATGTGTTTCCTGTTGCAACATCCCATCATCAATCTCTACTACCCTTGTTTGAGATCCCGCTCTGGCCCTAGGCCAGTTGAGAGCTTGGAAAGCGATCCGCGAGTGGGAACCATGGCCTACAGCTGTAGGTGCATATGGTCAGCCGGTTAGCTGCCTCTACTTCGGGAGCGGCTTCTTGTTTGGCTGTGGTGGAATGTGTTGTAAAAACATTTTCACTGTTCACTGTACTGATGACAAATGATTGAATTCTCAATTAAAACGAGGCAAATAAAGATTCAAAGAGCACTGATCAATGACAGAACCGTGGGCTATTGTGATATGGAATTAGCTGCTGCGTATGAACAGGAACAGTGGAACCCTCGTCAGCTGTCCAAAAGTCGGGAAATCGAACTGTAAATGAATCCTCTGTACCTGATGATGATGATGATGATGATGATGATGATGATGATGATGACAGCAAAGCATGTAGATTGGTCAAATAAAGTTGTCCACACTGAATGAGGGTGATCCATTACTTTCCAAGCAAAACATTCCTGTTTTTGTGAAAAAGATGCTCTCCACCCTTGCCTCAGCTTTGTTTCTTTCTCGAAAGACACGTTCTCCTCCGACGGACCTGAGACAGGCAGGCCGGAAAAAATTACCGCTGGGAAAGAAGAGAAGAATGGGAAAATGATGGAAAATGTAAAGCAAAAAATGACCACCACCACCACCCACTTCAACCAAAAGGGAAGACAGCAACAAGATGCAGAACGAAAACAAGGCGCAACACTCGGTGGCGCGGTCTGTATGAACACAAGACACAGGCACAAAAATAACTGGGCGAGAGATTCAAAGGCCCAACCTCGGAAAATTTGATAATGATCAACCATCATTTTTGGGCATTGGTGGCTTGAGGATGGGCCAAAATATGAAGCATCAAAAACGGTGAAGCATGGTGAATTCTGGCTGGTTGCCATGCCAGCTACAAAGGTGCAACCATTGTGAAACTGCTGATCCTCACATTGTCACGTCAAGGTGTACACCCGGGGAGGCCCGGCATCATGGTTCGCCAAAGGAAGCTCTGCAGCGATGACTCCTGGGGCATTCCGCAGGCGCAACCCTACCGGTAACCCTACCCCATCAAAACGACCAACATACAAATACCAACATGTACATATAAACAATGGTTCTTTTTCACACCAACTTATCTATCTTGACATTATCTTGACAGTTTAGCCACCATCTGTTGATGATTTGCGAAGTGCACCCGCCTCCAAGCGCAACAGTTTCGCAGCAGTTCTCAGGGATTCGTCGCCTTGGCGATGCGGATGTGTGCGCAGCTCAAATTAGTCAAACATAGGGAGAAAAAGGAGCGGTTTAGGGAAATATGAAATATCTATGAATAATAGATGTGTTATCTATTATCATTGAGATGTTTAATACAGCTTTTATCATTTAAATACAGAATATAGAATATACATACGGAATCATACAGATATTGTTTTCCTTCATATATCCTTGCCAAGACTCATGGATGCGACCGCATTTCTGTCAGGCAGTGACTATCAATGCTCGCCCAAGCACACATGAGGAGAGACCTTGGAACCATCTCAGAGCCTCCAAACTCAGCATGTTGCTTCGCGTCAACCAGGCCAGATTTCGGTTTGGCTCCTCAAGAGGTCCTCAATCCTTCAAAAAGCTTTCCACGAACGTGTTCTCGTGCTAACTCCTCACCCAACTGAAGAGTACCCGAAAAAAGTGCTCAAGTCGACGCCCCACCATGCAAGATTGATGTGGGCCCGATGTCAACCACACTCCCTACATCCTCAACTCATTTTGTGCTCATATAGTTATCATGACGAGATTGAGAATAAAGATGGTGACGATGATGCTAACGATGATGCTGATGATGATGATGATGATGATGATGATGATGATGATGATGATGATGATGATGACGATGATGATGATGATGACGACGACGACGACGATGATGATGATCCTATTGATCCTATTGATCCTATTGATCCTATTGATCCTATTGATCCTAGGTCCCAAAAAGGCACCACACCATGCCAACTCTAAACTGGTTTGCTCACTAATGTTGTTCCAACCAGCAAGCAGTTTTCTCGAAGGTCAACGGGGTCAACCGCCATTCAGACACTGGGATTTCCCAGCCGAGTTCAGGATCTGAAAGCAATGCCACAGCTGCCACAATGCGGCAGCACTCTGCCACCTCAAAATCCAACGCTTCAGCGGTGAAACGTATCCCATTGTCATCCCAAATGAGTTGAGATCTCATGCTCGGTTCTTGTTCCAAGTTCCGTGGGACGATACTTCCATGAATAATGGAAGTACCGGTGATGAAAGTATCATTATTCCATGACCATTCTTGTGACAATGGGTGGAACAATCCCTTTTATCGTTCTGGAAGTCATAAACCATTCTAACAAGGGGTAGTGTTTTACCTCTGTCCAATCTGCCGAGAGGTTGGCAAATGCTTCGCCAATGCTCAACTTATGCGTGAGACGAGATAACAGTGAGTCGGTGAAGCGAGTAATGACAGAAGATACGATGTATGAAAAGGTAGGGGAATAACCGTAGGTATGGCACATGACAACTCCGATCAAAGAGTCGAAATCCTGGTCATCTGAAAAACCACAAGCGTTGGTTGAAATGCTGTGGCTTGGAAAGCTGTTCAGCATCCACCTTCTCCCGTCACAACTTCAACAGGTTGGGATCCAAAGCCCAAGTGCCTCTGGTAGCTTCATTCCAGTGGCCAGGAGCCCTTGAACCAGAACCTGCGCATTGAGAAGAGACATAGAAGGTTGGACAGAAAATGAAATACCTAAACTGAAATTTCATGAATACATTCAAAGCTGTTCAAAGCTCTGCTTTGTCGTAAACCTGATCTATTGACCTGCTCCATGCACAACCGTGGACAGGATGGCTCTGGCCTCGAACCACTCGAGGCATGCAGCTTGTGGTGGGCCATCTTTTAGTCTGCGGCAGCAGCAAAGCTGGCAGCCCAAAGCAGGTTGAAACTGGCTCAACCAACTCGGTTAACGGTTAACGCTTCAAGGATCTTGGTGTTACACAGGTTTGAAATGCCTGATTATCGAAAGAGATTATCCACATGATCCACCACAAACCCAGAAACAATGCCCTTCGAAATACTTCAAAACACTGGAAGTAAATCTCAATAGTTTCAGTTTACTAGCTTAAAAATGCTTAAAATGTTTCCGTTACTTTCAGCTTTAAAGCAGTTTCTTTCATGCGCTGCTGTACCACTAGAGGGAGGGCACCTGCCAGAAGAATTCATCAAGTCGCTGACCAACTGCGCCTGTCGGGCATCAAGATCTCTACTGCACTGGCACTGTCATTGGTTCCCGAAGAGGACATCCTGAAACGCCTTGCATCACTAGTCTTGTTAATAATGGTTCCATCTTTTTTACAAATCAGTAACAAATAGATGAAATTCTCACAAATACACAACAACAAAGAAGTCCAATCAAATCACGAGAAGAAACCCGAGGCAGAAACCAGCTCAATCCAGGGCTTCTGCAGGGCGATGTGGTCCCAAAAAGGCCTTAGCAGATTTCAAGTTGGCAGAGCTGAGCAATGAGGTCATCACAAAAATGCCCAAAATGGAAAGTGATATATTCTAATCCGTGGCCAAATACCTCGTGGTGTCCCTTCTAATTATAATTCACCACCTAATTTCACTGCAAGCCCCTAAGTGGCAGAATTTTTGAAACTCTTGCACCCCAAGCCGTAGACCCTAGAGACCTAAGATATGAATCATCCTCTGTAGCCAGTGTGTTCACGACCTCTCCAATCACTTTGTTGAACCTTGCAATTGCAGTCTTGGACAATGCAGCGTCGCAACACATGACCTATTGTTTACTACATCACTTCCCACACCATCTATCACCCAACTTGGTACCGGACGTTTGGGGAACAGCCTGAGAAGGACAGCTGCTAGCTTTGCATGTGGGTCAACCCCTTCCACTACAAGGGGTTCCAAGACTTTGGACAAACAGTCAGACAAAACTTTCGTCAAAACATGTGAAAACCCTGCGCCACTGGTCGACTTGTCAGAAATGGACGTTGTATAGTTCAGAGGCAATTTTTGGTCATAGTGAGAGTGATGACCCATGCCACTGCTACAAAGATCTCTCCTGCCTTGCTGCCAATGGCGGTGAGGGCCTCTTTCAAGAGGTAAAAAATGTGATACCTCAGCCGACAGCTCGAGTCTTCTCAGCTTGTCCAACAGATCACAAGGACAAACGGCGCAAGTGTGAAGTCCATGGCAAGCAAGGTTGATATGGAACCATCAACAGCGGAGTCATGATGACCATGAGCATCACCATCATGCACGTGATCAGCAGCATGCATTAAACATGAAACAACTAAAACTGGGTAGCTTCATCACTCCCAACATAGTCACAACTATCAGTTGAGTTCTCAGCTTCAGATACTGCAAATCAGAATCCCAGATGAAAAAAACACAACATTGGAGAAGAAATGTTCATATTCATGAATATTGGGAATCCATGAAAAAATATAAAGATGAATTCCCATGGAGATTCTCCTCTCTAGACACGCAGTGACACGCAGCTGCAGAAACGACAAACTCAGGACGCCACGTTCGTTCCCCAGGTGGTAGATCCCCCGAGACACGAGATGCCTGCGCTGTTCAGCGTGGCAGGGGATGACATGAACTACGTAAATGAACTTCATATGAATAGTATGTGAATGAAAAAATACATACATGTAGATACCTGCGGTATGATATTGTAGTGAATCAAGTGATATCATATCGTATTATATCATAGTGTAGTATGAATATTGCTATCGTATTACATTGCATGTTATATTACAGTATATCAAATTAAGACAAATTATGATGTACCATGTCATATCATATCATATTACATCAAACAAAAAACATTGTATTATATACATTGTATCATATTACATTATGTAACAAAATGTCACATATATAACATTATTCATGCTATAATGGTACTTCACACGAAGCTGCATGTCCACGGCCGTTGCTGTGGTTTGTCAGTAGATCACATCAAATCACAGGGCTTCTGAGTCGCTGTGTGGCTAAGTCACGTGCTCCGTAAAGAATCGCCCTGCTGGTGGGGGAAGAGCGATCAGTCGCAGGAGCTGGAAAAGAAAATATGGCTGAAATAAAATGAAGCAAACACAAAGAAAATATGTAGCATGTAGCTTAGATGTCTCCTTGAAAGGTTCAACAAACACCTTCACCCCTGTCAACACCTCGCAAGGAAGTGCAAGCATTGGTAAGCAGGGAATCAAACTTACCCTGGAATCCTTTTCCCAACAAAAAAGTCTCATTGCCAAACAACCATCCAAACAGACCCAGTGACTTTTGGGATTCAGGCATTGCAGCCTCCAACATGTAGGGGCGAAGTGTAGCACCCACCACTTCCACATCCTTGGTCAAATGTACCTGACCATGGCAGGCACACTAGAGAGGCGCCCGTACAAAGGACAGGAGCTTTGGTGAAAAAAATTTAAGGCATCGTCAGAAAACAAATTCAACCAATTTCTAGGCCCAAAATAACGCAAATTGTGTTTTGGGAATGCAAACAATGCTATTGGTGGTGCCCTGCCTCTATAAATTTGCCAAAGCGCGAGGAATTGGCATTTTGTCTCGTGTGAGCATTCCCGAAGGCCTCTCACATGAGCCACGGTCCGTCTTGACATCGGGAGCTGGTTCAACCATTGATGTTTTCATTCCTCACTACAATGAGTTTTTACAGGAAAACCCATAGTGGACCGATGATTACAGCTGCAGTTTCCTCCAAGTCTACCCTGCAACCAAACTGGTGAACTTTAGACTTGCGGATGATGGATGATGGTTTCATATGCTGGCCCAGCGCACCAGTTGGAATGGCAGCTGCTCACATCATGATCACTCTATGCCCACCATTGCCAACAGCTGTGAGAAAGAAGAGAAAGAAAGAAACTTCTGAGGACATGGAAAGATGTGGGCTTTCCAAAGGATGGTCCCAAAACATCATCGTTTCCATAGGAAAAATGGTACTGGGTTAAAGCTGAGGACGGCTGGAAAATGCGGGATCCCACCTCCAAAACAGGAGTACTGCGAAGAAGTCTATCCTGTACATCTGTAGTGGACGGGTGGCCTCAGGTCAGAAGACTTCATGTCTCGTCCAAAAGGAAGTGATTCTTTGATAATGCTCCAGTGCTAAACTCCACGCCGCACTGCTCGTTGTCCAAAGTCGACAGATTGCCGGGGCGAAATGGCACAAATGGTTTCAAAGTGCCATGTCACGGATGCCAACTCAGCGACGGATGTGAACACTCTATTGCGCGAAATCAATCAACGTCCAGCGAACGAAGCTCAATCCACAAACCCCCGAAGCCAAACAACAACCCCAACTGCATAGAATTATGGGTAGAAAGAAACTACAAAAGCGGAAGACCCAGGATTAAATGTGTTTGTGGGTGTTTTTCAAAATAAGGGTACCCCCAAATCATCCACTGTTAATCATTTGTAGGAATAAATCATCCATTTTGGAGATCCTCTATTTTGAGAATCTTTTTTGTAGTCATCTCGCATAATCGTTGCTTGGGGTGCACTAATCCAAGAAAGGTCATAAGGACATTGCAAACGTCTAGTCTGTTGTATCTCCATCAAATTCTGACAGTCACGTGTCCGGCGTAGGCTTTTCAACAGTAGTCAAAAAAATAAGTTTGGGTGGAAACTCTTCTGTTGTCTTCTTCACAGCGGCATCAACTAAGGACCTCGACGTTTCGCAAGGAAAGAGAGTACGGCGCGAGTTGCCTGGACGAAACGACTATCAAGAGTTCAACAGATTGTGTCGGTGATACGGTCGTGGCAATGGTGATATCGTGGCGATGAGAAGGAATTCACTACCGTTGGAAAACAACAAAAAAAGAAAAAAATAATATAAGGATTTGGAAGAACTCAGAGAAAACTTCGGGAAAGAATTCAGAGGGATGACTTAGACGCCGCAGTGACGCGCAGCACCCATTTCTCTCTCGCAATGTTCGGCTGTACCTGGAAAGCATGGCTGAACTACTGCAGGGGAAGTCCCAGAAGACCCAGAGCAAGGTTGGTCAAAAAGTGGAGGTACTCGTCACCCATGCTGTTTCACCCACTGAACTTGGCTTCTTCAACTAGGCATCTGTGGGCTGTTGCCAAAGCATCCATCTCAATCATCTCACTAAATATGTTGGCTAGAACAACGAGGGTTCAAACTGCTTCTAACAGATTCAACACCTTGAATCATGATCCGTCCTGGTCTATTCATCTTGGTTGTTGATGACATCGTCCTCTGCAATCTTGCGGATACGCTCTTTCAGCTCGGCTATGTGGAAGTCTGACGAGATGCCTTCAAATGAGCACTGAAAAAAGCGTGCCATCGCTCGCAAAGGTAGGTCTTCCGATGACATCATGATGATCCCGAATACAGAAAACTGTATGCCCTCTGGGAACTAAGAAACCCAACATCAGGATATGAGTTGAAGGTAAACAACTCCTGAATAGACTGAGAAACCCTGCCACAGTATTTCATCAACCATGAAAGAATCAACGAGATAATGTCTCGCAACAACAATATTCACAGCAAAAAAACCAGTGTAGTAAGGTTTGATTCTTTGCATATTTATTTGTAAACATGTACAGTACGTATGTGTACATATTTAAAGTGTGTTTCTTTACCTATGTGTTTGTGTTTGCTTATTTATGCCATTTGTTCATTCATCTATTCATTCATTTCCTTATCTATTTGCTTATTGATTCATTCATTCATACATACATACATACCATACCATACCATACCATACCATACCATACCCTACCCTACCCTACCCTACCCTACCTACATACATACATACATACATGCAAGCAAACATGCATACATGCATACATACATACATACATTACATTACATTACGTTACGTTACATTACATTACATTACATTACATTGCATTGCATTGCATTGCATTACATTACATTACATACCTACCTACCTACATACATACGTACATACGTACATACGTACATACGTACATACGTACATACGTACATACGTACATACGTACATACATACATACATACATACATACCTACATACCTACATACCTACATACCTACATACCTACATACGTACATACGTACATACGTACATACGTACATACGTACATACGTACATACGTACATACGTACATACGTACATACGTACATACGTACATACGTACATACGTACATACGTACATACGTACATACGTACATACGTACATACGTACATACGTACATACGTACATACGTACATACGTACATACGTACATACGTACATACGTACATACGTACATACGTACATACGTACATACGTACATACGTACATACGTACATACGTACATACGTACATACGTACATACGTACATACGTACATACGTACATACGTACATACGTACATACGTACATACGTACATACGTACATACGTACATACGTACATACGTACATACGTACATACGTACATACGTACATACGTACATACGTACATACGTACATTGGCAAAACCATGCACGATCGAAACCCTTATTTGCAAAGATATGCCTGGTTTCGCATACTGGATGAATTGCAATGATGCTTGCGAGCTCATGCAATCCTCTAGCGACCAAGCAATCAAGGATGCATGTTTTGCAACTTGCCCAGTCACCGGTATATCTCATGAAATCATGAAATGCAAAGACGCAATTGTTCAGCGTCGTTTCATTTCACAAACTTGCCCATGTTTCAAAATATGTTGAAATGTTTCCACATGTTTCGAACCGGACATGTTCTTCGAAGAGATACTCAGACACTCCAAGGTATCCACGCCAACTGGCTCCCTGCCTTCCGCCAAGTTGAAACTGGAGCGTAGCAGCAATCGATCCACCCGTCTTTCAACCTTCTTGAGAGGATGATGTCCTGAGTGCGTTTGAGGTTGGTGGAGACCGGCCAGAAATGGGCCACGAAATACTCATCTTTGCTGGAAACTAACAGTCCTTGTTTCGGTGGGGTAATGTGTTGACAAACAAAAAGAGTAGTCTGAGTAGTCAAGAGAAAAGCCATTAACACGTTCTCGTGATTCTCTGCGAAGCCTCGAGATGTCATGAACAAAAGAGCCTCAATGTTCTGACAAAGCTTCCTCCTAAATGTGAGTCTTGAAATCCTTTTCCTTGTCAGAAAATCACAAGTATCTTCTCCCGTCTTTGCTGGTACATTTCTGGACCTTGACTGAGGTGGGAGAAAAGCCGTAAAAAGCTCTGTTGGGGATTTCCATCATCGAGAATCCTAAGCAGATCTTCAACGCAGGCTCCTGATTCTGCACAATACCGACAACAACAGCTGGTTTCTCATTTCCACTGCTCAGCTGAAAAACTGGAATCAAACCCTGCAACCTAGCAACTCACTTCTGCCATAGCAAGAAGACTCAGGTTCAGGTCTGATCCATGAAGAAAATCCTGACATCAGGGCAAATTGGCCTTGGGAATGCTCTCTACCCACGGCCCGCGGTCTTCACTACCCAACTTGATGATTTTGAGGGAATGGTTAGTGAAGATGACAAATGGCCACCAACCCTGCACATCCCTGCACCATGTTCATACTCTTCATCCTAGGCTCGATCTAAGGTTCAAGCTCCATCGGGGAAGGCACTTCAAGGCTCCCAGGTATCCCAAGCTGGCCCAAGCTTAGACCGAAGACAACCAACACAACCAAAACAACCAAGACCAATTCAAAACGCAGCCAATCATTCAGAAAGCGCAAGAAGTTGTGATGACACAACTGCTAGCCGATACACACAACCTGCCGGTCGTGAATCTCTGCCATGAGCTTTTCACGGTCCAAACTGGAGCGCACGCTGGGAAGGGGGTGGCGAGCCCTGTGCCCAACGCACAAAAGGGGGAGGCTCTCAGTAGAAAATCCGGGTCCCAAGGTCCAACGGCTTCCCTGGGGCCTACAACTTTGGACAGCCGAGAGCGCAAGGATTTTTACAGATCCAATCGACTGGTTGGCAGTTGGTACATGTTGGTACCAGGCAATGCTTCCAGAAACAGAGTGGCAGCTGCTTCGTAGACTCAGAACCGACCCAGTTGATCTAACTGCCGACTAAGGGCGGGCATTCTTAGATTGCAATAGAATCCGCCCGCACCGAAGGTGCTGGGTGTGTCTTTGCGGATGCTATAAACAATCTGTGGTACAGCTCTAGCCCGGGGAGCTTTATTTGTCTAGAATCCCCTGACGTTTTTTGAAAAACAACTTTTCGACGAGATTGGCCCAACATGGGGCCAACGTAGGGTCAACATGGGGCCAGCACGGACCCAAGATGTGGCCAACAAAGACCCAAGATGCGGCCAACAAGGACCCAAGATGGGCCAAGACGGGAATCATTTGACATCGTTTTGTTGGGTCACAAATCAGTGCGCTTTGGAGAGTCCAACCTTAGGCCAACATAGGGTGAAGATGGCTCCGATGTGGTTCAATGTGTCTTGCAGCACCTGCCCTCATAGACCATCTATGGCGCTGCGCTCTGCATTCCACGGCGCAGGCATCCCTAGCCGCGAAGCGGCACAAATGAAAGTGCATGAGTCTAAGTTTAGATACCATGTTGTTGGTTGTGAAGCCCCTTGATTGAGCGAATTTGAAACCCATTTTGCATTAAGCCCGAAACAAAATGAGAACTAAATGCAAAGGGAGTGTGTACGTCAATACATTCTTGTAGAGGATAGAGTTACGAGTAGTAGCAGTCCATTGTTGCAAAATTTCCCCCTATCTTACCTCTCCTGTACAGTCTTCCATATCGTCTTCCTCTCCCTGACTCGTACCACCGTATCACTTTAGCATCGCAATTTCCTTAATGACCACTCCCGCAACATTCTCCTGCATCCCCCTGCATCGCTCCATGCAAACAATTTGAAAAAGCAAGGAGCAAACCTACCGAGGACGCGCAAGTTCTCCTTTGTGCCACCTACCTGACAGTACTGCACCATGTGGAAAGTGCCTCCAAACCTTGCTCCTTTTTCAGCTCACTATCTGCTGTATCCCACACCACTTGCCACACCTGTTCCCAAACTACTGTACTGTGAGGGGTCTGGGAATAGGTACCCGCGAGGGTCTGGCGATGCGGCAAATCTTCCAGGATGAGAGGGACTGGGAGCAGTAAGAGCCCAGAGGGGGGAAGTGGTTGGAAGTGGTGGAGATTGGTTCAAGTCATAAAGATCTTCTGAAAATCAAAACGAGAAGAAGATCCTATATTCAACAAGAATCCACCAGGGATCTGCCGACATACTCCTGTGTCGCAACCTATATAGATTGCATGTGCAACCCACTAGTACAGCCCACCTACGTCATTCACCATTGTCGTTTGCAAGTAGTTCTTTCGTAAGCAATACTCATTACTCTTACCCTTAGCCAGTTCAATCTGACTTGGGGATAAATGCATACCATTAAATACAAGTGCGGCAGTCTCGGCTCTCTCCAAGCCTTCAGTAATAGCTTACTTCAGACCTCTTCCTTGTTGACGTGATCTGAGAGCATGATGACTAAATTCATTCTCAATAAAATGTGCTCCCAAAGAATTTAGCGAAGGATTGGCACAGAAACTGAAGCTGGAAAACTAGAAGAAAACAAGGGAAAAACAATGGAAAAACAATGGAAAAACAATGGAAAAACAATGGAAAAACAAGGAGAACAAGTTCAGAAGTACTCTGGGTCTAACCCCAAGGCTTGCCTAGGCAACTCCGAGAACTCTTGCAAGGCTTCCAGACTTTTGGGACCAGCCACGCTCTCAAAGAGCAAAAGCCTTGGTGAAGCTTCCACTGAACACGACTCTGGGACGGCTGGATCCTGTGCACCCCACCTGGAGCTTCAACGTGTCCATTCTGCGCTCATTCATGTTTTCTGATTTGGTAAAGCTTGCGATTCCGTGTCCAACAGTAGACCAGGCTCGAACTGCATTGTTCAAACAATGGATACGGTGGGGGAGAATGCAAACGTCATCCAAAACGGCGCATGATTGTGGTGAATGATCTTGCCCAAAATAGCCCACATTCATTCATAGCCACATCCTGAAACAAGCGCGCCGCATTTTTTCTACTGTACTTCACATAGAATTGAATGCCTTCTTCGTCATTCTCCAGGGACCAAATGCGCCAGCAACAGCAAAACAAAGAGATCCAAAGCAAGGACACCCTACAAATCCCAAGCTTGTGTTGAGAGCCCATCCTTTAGCCAATTCAATGAGAATCAGCTGAGATCGTTGAGATCATCTCAACAACGAAGAACGAACCTCTCATAGCCATCTGTCTCCTTGGGACAGAAATCCAGTCGAGGTGCCAGGTTGAACCCAGCCCAGCGGATCTTACAACGGTAGCTGCTCTGGGCAGATGCGACTCAGTCGAGGAGGCTGCAGACTTAAAAGGCTTGCGACACAAAACGATGAAGGAATACCAGGCATACCTCACCCTTGGAACTTGGCAAAGCGGACTCCAAAAAGATCACAGGAACTGGAAAGATGCTCCAAGATGCTCCAAGATGCTCCAAGATGCTCCAAGTTTCAACAGCCTCCGGAAGTATCCCTTTTTTCAAGGCGGAACGGTTGAGGCCTTCTCAGACCTCCTTTGCTCTTTGCTACAGATTCCTTTGCGACACATTGAAGTGGCACTTGTGGCTTTAGACAGTGCCTAGAAAAACAAAACGATTGAAGCGTTGAGGAGCTCTGTTTTCTCATCTTGAAATGTCAAGGTCTATTCTGAGTCACTGTTTCATCTAAAACATAACACTGAAAATATCAGAAGATGCAAAGGTCAGACAGGTGAGACGACTTTCCCCGGATTTATAAAGTTGTCTTTGATTGGGGAGACAAAGAAATTGATCCCGAAAAACTCACATGACGTGCTGCAAATCTACATTGGGTAGATGGCATATGCATAAGAGGTTGGTTGCATGTTCCTACAAGCTGATATAAACTGTGTCACCCAAGCCATCGAAATAAACTCAGCTGCTATCCCCACCAGCACAATAGCTTCAGCACGTGCTCCAATGCCGGCAAGCCATGCGTGTTGTATTTGGTGTATGTGTGTGTGTGTTATCTGGACTGTATCATGGCTCCGATCGCCATGCATCACCATGATTTGTGGCAACAAAGTGCTCTGGAATGGTGGCAGTTCTGCACCTGACCCTTGCGGAACCCAAAATGGATGCTGCACCAGAACCTTCTGGAGCGTCCCAGAACGAAAATTTCACTTTCGCAGAGCCTTCTCGAATCGGAGCCCTCAGAACCCGCCGGAACCTTCTCCGGAACCTGGCTTGGAAGATCCGCTTTTCCCCTGCCGGTGGGAGCCTCGTGTCCTCGCATTCTTCACCATGCTATGAACGCAGCTGTTGAGAGTCAGGACCCATGGCTCAATTATGCTAAGTTTCTGTCTCTACCGCAGTTGAAATGATCAAAGTCCATCGCCCCAATCGGGAGAATTCTGCAACACAGCCCCAAGTCACCCATATTTCATCGTTGTTCAGTATTATTCCACCTGATGAACCATCACTGTGAAAAATCAGCAATGCCTAATATTGGTCTCATTCAGAGTAGCGACCATGCCCAATTCGTATGGATGGATAATGGTGACCCATATCAGCAGCTCAGCAGTATCAGGTTAGATAAAGATTCGTTTTGTAACCGTGCCTCGCCAAAAAAATCAATCAACAGTGGCCATTGAAAATCCAAGAGATAATCTCCGAATCTAATGTTACTTGTCAATATTTGTCAATATTGGGATTCACATTCTTGCATTGACTGCTGCAGAACGAATACGGGTGACCTGGGCAGCTCCAGGATCGCTGCGGATCCTTCCAACAAGGCAGGGGGCCGGATCGGAACCTTCGACCAGCAAACAATAGCTGACTTGACCTGCTCAGATCCACTCGAAGGAGCTGGAAAGGACCCTGATTTGGCACACAAAAGGTGCAGGTTCCGCGACCCTCGCGATGGTTAGAATATTCCTCCAACGCCTCTGCTACAAATTCGGAAAGTAACAGCTGAAATGATGGACGAAATTGGAACAAGCTATTCCTATTTCTCTTTTTTGTGGCTATCTTTGGAGGGACCGTCAGTGCCAGTGGGGTGAGACAGGAACTGTATCCAGTGGCACGAATTAGAACTGCAGATTTGTCCCACAGCTATGTATTGTGCTCATGAAATTTTGCTTCGTATTGCACCTCAAGGTTCCACCCGAACAGTGTCAAAACAACGTGCGTCATGCCCTGTCCTTCCCCTTGGGCAAACAACTGTTCTTTATTTTGCCATAGCTCCTAGGTCATCACCTGATCAACAAGTGCTTCTGAAGCAAAGAAGGCAAAATCGCATGGCATGGTCAGAACTACGAAGGCTGGTTCGTGCAAATCCGGTCACGACACCAAACTGACTCAGACATGACTTGGCAAGGTTCTTGCCGTCTGTGTCAGCTGAGTAAGTGACAGCGCTTTGCACTGTAGGAACTTGAAACCAAAGCTAAGCCACCTGTATTCAGCAACTTTCAAACAGCTAAACGCTCTCCGTGGAAGGCACCTCCACTCATGCGTTCAGCGTTCTTCAGGAGCCCTACTGCACTCCCTTGACTTGTCAAATTTTCGCCTTCGAGGAAGCTTTCATAGTGCTTTCGTATGGTTTCCCTGCTCAAAACATTTTCAGCAAAGAAAAGCTGATGCTTTCCGCCCGGTGTACAAGTGACAAATTTGTGAAACCTGTTTTGGGACTTTCAACAAGCAAAGCAGCAGCCTTTCTTGCCACTAAGTCATCTCAGACGACCTGTTTCGAGCCTGTCGCCTCGCTTTCCGGCGGTGATCATACTTGATGCGGAGCCGCTCTGCCTTCGCCTGTCAAACTGCCAGGGCCACAATGGCAACACTGCGAAAGGCTTTGCCAAAGGCTTCATTGTTGGAGGACAAGCAACAAATTGAGGATGGTGCAAAATAATCGCGCCAAACTTAGTGAGTCTCAGTATATAAACCAATGAATGAACCTGATTGTCAAGAATTCATGGTGTCCGCACTGCACAGTTCTATACAAAACACGCTCACCTGCAGCTAGCCAAAAAAAGAAGAGCACGAAAGGAGTGAAAGCAAAGCAAGCGGAATGCTTTGAGCTGGCCTCTTGAAAAGTGCATAAATGGCAGAAATTGCAGTCTTCGCCCAATAGGCAGCCTCCCTCCTGTCCCAAATGGCCAGCTGGGCATGCGCTACCAATTTTCACCTCCCTGGCCCAAAAAAAGAATCACAGTTTCACCCGTTTGCCCAGTCCTTCAATTGGAAAAAGCCTCAGACACGCTTTCCAAACGGCAAGGTTGTCTGTGTACAGATTGGATTAGATCCCCAGCCATCAAGAATCAACTGGTGAGATCATGGTTGGAACTGGAAAACGGACAAGAATAAAATGGGGTACCTATGATGAATGGGAATTCATGAGCATACCATATACCCCAACAAAGGACAAGCAGGCCATGGGAATGCAAAATCCTCCGCAGGAAACTCCTGACTGTACTGTTCGACTACTATTGCAGCCAAACACTGGTGCTTCCCCAGACTCACTCTGGGTCTTTGCCTATTTGGCCTATGTTCACAAGTTCATGATATCAATTCTGTGTAGAACCGTTCAGCCAAACCTGAGCCCTGAAACCTTTAAACCTCTACCATCCTACACCATACACCGTGAAAGACTGCATCCCAAATTACTGCAACAAAAAACCGGGTAACCCCAAATCATCCAATGCAAATCATTTATGATAGTAAACCAAGCATTTGGGGGGCCCCCTATTTTGAGAAACCATCATTTGTTGAAGTCTGCACTCTGAGATTAACGAAAACTCAGCAAAGGACAGGGTCTGTGGGTAGTGTCAGGAATTTCAAACAGAGTGCCGTAATCAATGCTCGTTAGATATGGTTGGTAATATGACTAGGAAGAAAAAGCTATCTATCGAGGAAATTATCCCGTGATCCTCACCTGAAGCAGGGGGCCCATCAAGCACAAGAGCGAACCCTTGTGAGGTAGCCAGCTCACTCACCCAAAATGAATGGCTGTAATTGAGTGAAAGCTTCGATTCATCGAACTCGATAGCTTCGTTCCACGGATGTCTCCATCACCCTTCTGCTTTCGAGTTGCGGCATGGCTTGCAGGTGCCGTTGATGTGAGCATCAACTGTGTTAAAGGCCGAGTCAATGGACTCCTTCTGCGACCGTGGAGACTGACGCAATGCCTGGGCAATATTACAACATATTACTTGTTTTATTACTTGTTTACTTGTTTTACTACTTGTTTACTTGTTTGTTGGATTTTGAAGGTTACCTATCAACTTTTGGCAAGAGGACGTTTGGATTCAAAAGATTTGAAAAGGCCGGAAAACTTGCAATACTTGTGATAGCGGCCTCCTGGCCAGAGAGACTCAATAAGCAACGGTTGCTTTTCAATGCAACAAACACAAGATATGTGACAGCCCGATGACATGCTGTGGGTCCGATGTCCCTTGTCTGTGCATTCATTTTGTTGAATACACTTGCAAGCCAGGAGTGATGTCAGGACCTAAGGTTCTGACAAACCCAGCATCATCGAAGCCATAGACAAAACAGTCAGAAACAATCTCATCGTTAAACCAATGCGGTGCTTTTTTTGGGTACCTTATTTTGGCCCTCGCCCGCATACAAATCCGATACCGGGGACCAGTTTGGTGGGTCTATTTTTACATTTTCTGGTTCTGTCAGGGCCCTCTGCTTGAATTGCTTTCATGCCCATAATTTGTTGGTAGGGTCTCACCCAATTAGTTCAAGTCAGGAAACTGTTTCTGGGTCAAAATCACCTCGAAATTGAAAGGTCTCCAGCACAATTATGGGAAGATGTAGCACGCTTGGATCCAGTCGGCTGAGCTCTGCAATCATGCAAAGGTCTGATATTTTAAGTGTCCGTAGTCTGGTAGAGAGTCCGCGCTCTTTATTGGCAACCTGCAAATTGCTTTTCGGGTCTCTCCTTTTTCGACCCTTTTTCGGGTCCTCACTCTTGGAACTCTGTTGGCGACTTTCCGCAGTGCCAAACGCTGTGCTCGCTGTGCTGAACTGCACGGTCGGCGCAAGGGCACCATGTCCAGTCAAAGATTTCCAATTTTGAGAACAGCAAACATGTTGAAAGCATGTTGAAAATGTGAAAAGAAAACCAGAACCTCGTGAACTGCAAATTGGCAACTCCAAAAGGACCAGGACAGAAAATCTATCCGCGTACTCTCAAGTTGTTGGCGTTGCTAAGACTTTGAGATAAACATTTTGGAAGCCAAAAAATGCAGACTATGTGCAGACTACACTCAGACTGCACGCCCCCAGTGGTTTCCAGGCAAAAAAAGTTGCTTCAGCTGTTCCAGCCTCCACGTCTGACTTGCTCGATGATACCCCCTCAGCAACAGCACCACCTCAGCCGTGGCAGCATCAGGGAAGACTGCACCACCTCTCTGCAAGGAGAATCTTCCGGGAGCACCCACACAAACACAAGGAGACAAGTCCGGACAAGTCGACAAGTCAGCGGCTAGGAAAGCAAGAGAAAAGTGGAACACGAAAATGCTTGGTCCATGCGCAGAACCAAGGCAAACAAAAGTGAAGCACGGAAATCAATAGGGAGACAATAGGGAGACAAGTTGGGAGGCTACACCGCTTCTTCCAAGATGAGCTCGAGGAGCGAAAGAACCCCGACAAGAAACTGCTGCGGGGAATAGATGTAAATAAAGTGCCTTAAAAGAGTTACAGTATATATTTTTTCTTTTTACTACTTGGATCATGAGTCTGGGTGGGGATTCCATCCTGGATAAGACTTTGACCTCTCCGTCGTTGGCTTATGAGAGTCTACTTATGAAAAGCACTGAGTTGGGGATTTAAAACATCCCAGATTTGGGATCCCGAAGAGAATTAGCATACTCTGTACTCCTCAATGTCCGTCCACTCTGATCTGTGCCGTCAGCTATCTGCAGAAATCATTAGCTGTCCACTGCTGTCCACTCCAAAAATTCACAACTCTTCTTCAACAAAATTGGCGAGTCACCAGTCACGCTCTCTGAAGTAACAGATCTTGATCTTGAGGAACTCGCCCCCTGCCATCCAGCGGCCCAGTCAATTTTCCAAACAAAGTCTTTAGTGTGCTCAGTGTGCTCCACTCTCAGGGGAGCACTTTGGACATCATATTTCCGTGACGCTTCGAGCTTGTGGCCCCATCAATATCCATGGCCACCAGAGCCTCCATGGCTGCCCATATCCTGGACATTGAACTTTGCCCACTTCGGAAGGAATCTCCATCTTCGCTCTTGTCAGTCTGATTCAGGAAGAAGTCACCTCACTCCAAAAAGGTAGACATTCGCAGAAAACGGGGTATCAAACAATTGTTGTGAGGAAGGGTAGTGCTAGAGCTTGCCTGAAAGGTGGCATCCCAGTCTTGGGTTCATTAAATGTTCATTAAATATTAATAAAATGTTCATCATTGACAATGTCATTGATGTTCCTTCTGTGTTGGTCTTCGAATCCCGCTCCTGTCTGTGCTGCCCCACGGCTGCCTGCATTCCGGAGTGCCACCGCCTCCGGTTGGAGCTCATCCTGCAATCAAAGCTCATCCTGTGTGGTCTGCGAAGGTATCGGTATAAGATCACCTCCAATCTCGATTTCTTTCGCACTTACGGAAGCTTCATGGTAAATCCTCGAGTGGAATGGATTTTGAATCTTGAAGAGATCATATCCAATATGGTATGCGACCTGTTCGTTCGACTATGTGGGCTCGTTCTTGTAACTACTTCTATGTCATTTATAAAAATGATCATTTCATTGGTGTTGGCCCCTGCCGAGTTCAGATTGCAGCGTGGTTACAAATTGATGGTGAGGATGGAAACACCACATTTGATGCTCCTGCTTACTCAGTAAACAGGCAAATGTGTGGGATATGAATATGGATATCGTTCTGAACAAGTCGACGTGTATGAAGTTAGCAAGAGTGGGGTGTGTGATTGTGTCTTTGCAAGGATTTGGAGAAACGAATAATTGATGCTAACTGTACTGAGCCTTTAAGCTTGCGCGTTGGGAGATTCAGAACTAGTGATCAATTTCGAAAGAAGAATTCGACCAGTCTAAAGCCGTGAACGCATTGAGGATCTTGGTCTGCCAAATTTGGAAAACACGACTTTAGCCCAACAGAAGCCAAAAAAGGCGCTGTACATAGAAACTGATGGGCCAAACAGCTTTCTTCCAGAGATGGTAACGATCTGACAACATCTGTACAGAACGCATTAAAGAGTCGTCCAAGCCCATGCTGGGAGATAGAAAACTTTAAACTTCAAAGAGCGCTAGCATAAACTGCCAAGGACTAGCGTCCTAGCGCTAGAAAACACTTTGTGAGGAATGGTAAGCAGCAAACTTGGGAATCCAACACCGCTGGTACTGAGAGAAAGGTACAGTATATTGGCAAGGTTCTAGAGATCCACAAACCAGAATGAACCCTTGAGATCAAAGAAGGAAATGACAAGGAGTGAGGGACGGGAGGGAGGCGTTCACAGGTACAGACAAGACAACCATCCCTCACAAAACAAAAGTCTTTCTTTTCTGCAATGGTTCAATTCCAGTATGCGGCGCGTGAGTAGAACAATGGAGATACAGAGGCAACACTCAAACTTGATCGTTTTCTTGAAATTTCTCACCCGTTGGTGTCTCTAAACCGTGATACCCAACCCTTGATAGACCCTCTTTTGAAGGTGACTGCTAGACAACGGAACCCAAATACTTTGCGCCCTGAACGCAATCACCGCACATCTTCCGGGTCTAGAGATAAGTGGGCAAGTCAGGTGTGGGATTCTGACTTCAACTCGCCTGCCTCTGAATCTGAATCAAGCTGAATCTCATTGTAAAGCAAGGGTCGGAGACCTAAGCGACACAGGGAGAAGGCCAGGCCAAGTGCCAATCCCAACTTCAACAGCCTCTTGGTGAAAACTTTGTGGCTTCAGAGATTGCCCCTGCCGTAACAAAAATGTTGGGTAGTTACCTCGAGTTTGCGACCAGTGGTTTGCACTGTAAGTTATAGATGGAGACTTTCCTCAAACTCAAACTCCCCCAAAATGTTTCTTTGTGAGGTGTCTTTTTGGAGGGAATTTGGATTTCTATGGATTTCTGGTTTTTCTCTTGAACCAACCTGGAGGTAAGGTGGGTCGACCTTAGAAGCTAGCAATCATGAGCTCAACAACAGTTCCTTCGCCAAAGCGGCCCCGCAAGTTTCCAGAGGTTTCCAACCAAGATACAAAGGTCGGTACGGACAAACACAATGCTCTCCTGTTCGCATGGAAAATGCTGGGTCCAAGCCTGTGAGAAGATATTATCTTATTCGTTGGTTTGTGCCCTCTGTTGACAAAGCACCACTTGTTGAGATTTAGATCAGTGTGTACAGGGTGTACAGGGCATGTAAAGGGTATGTAAAGGGTGTTTGCAAGGGTTCGTAGTTTGTTCAAGGATGTTCAAGGCATCACGATCATGCTGGCAAGGCCTGCTGTGTTTTCTCTCTATCCCAAGCCTTTGAATTGCTGGCAGGACATGCCCTGCCCCTCGCCTCCTCGGGAATTGGACCACAATCCATGCCCAAAATGTCGACCTCTCCGTTCCTGCGCTTCGGACAGGCATCCCATGCAGCTTACCCCGTGCTGCAGAACTTTTCCACTCCAGAGATTGAAACCTCTTCCCAAAAACCCCGTCGTTTGCTGCCTCATTTTTTTTGTTCCTGCCTGAGGCGCATTCTTGATGCTCAATGAGGAGTTGGGTCTTGCTAAAGCAAGAACTACGCTCAATCAAGGTGCTGGCTTTCCTGATTGGGAAAGCCTCCGCCGTAATTTGCATTTTACTCAGCTTAGAATCCGCTTCCTTATCCATTTTCTACTCAAATGTCCTTGACAGCGCACCCCGTCCTTTGGATCTCACCATCTTGGAGCTTCCCTGGTATTATTGGCTTAGCCTCAACAGACCTCAGTTAGGGGGAGGCATCAAGGCCCAGGATGCAGCAGGGCACAGTGCAGTCAACAGTGCGGTCAGGACACAGAGCCACAAGCGAAGTCGGAGTATGAAGAAAGATCCTCAGTGCAGATCCTCTCACAGATCTTCAAGGCCAACGGATCTGCTTTTCTGTTCGCAGGGTCTGGAAATATGGAAAAAGAATCAGAAGAAACAGCACATCAAAGGAGGCTGCTGAACATTGCATCCGAGAGTCATATGGTAGCTGTTCATACAAGGGCTTCCCTCTAATCGAATCATGATATTGGAACAGGGGATAGTAATCTATCCGAATCTATCCTGGAACTGGAGCCAGACCGCAGAGCAGTGACAAAGGGAGGGATCTCAGCAGGCACATAAGTCCAGCATGACCAGCTGTGGCAGCATGTCAATCATAGACCTGTGGCGGCATGTCATGCCCTGTGATGCCATGTCATAGTGTCCCAAAAGAAACACCTGGACACCTTTCTGTGCTCGTTCCCTCCTAGTGCTTTCTATCCTCAGGAGGCGGCGATGAGTTCAACTCAAACTCTTGAGACTCGCCAAAGTCACGTTCATGCTGACTTTGCTGCTCCTAACAAACCAATTCAGCAAGTGGCAGACTGCCGCTGCCATTGTCTTGGCCTTGATGTTTTGCTTTCTGGCCATTCTTGGATTTAGACTTCAGAATTGACAATGATGGATCTCTTGCTTGTAACAACACTTGCGACTTTTTCTCGGTATCATGTGCGTTCTGGTGCTAACATAGCAGCTCCTTGATCCATTTCCTGAAACTGTTGCTGGACGTCACATCCAAATCTGAGCCATTCGGTGAGAAGGCCGTGCTGAGGGCATATCCATATGCCTGCGGCGCAGCACCACCAGTACGACCAGAAATACTGTCGCACCAACCCACAATCCAAGCAAGAAGCACCCAACAAAACTGGCCCACAAGCCATCGACAAACCAAGCACCAATGAAGCAGCCTAAAAATTCATAGTTTGGCGTGCCTGCTCTGCACCTTCCAAGAATTCCTGCAGAAATTTGCGGCAATGGATTCACCGGAAAGATGGCCAAGAATTTCTGAACAACTCGCATTTGACAGAAATTGAACCTAGGAGGTAACCCAAGCCTGCTATTCACACCTCACCAACCAATAGCAGACCAAAAAAGCATGGAAGAAGTCAGGACTGCAGCTTGTAGTCTGGCGTGGTTCTCTTTGACTCCACAAACAAACTGTACCCTCACTGAAATCCTCGGAAGCACAAAGAAATATTTATCCTCACTCCATCCAATGCCAAGGCATACTGTAGTTAGTTGATAGATCTTAAAGAGACATCTTTCACAATAGTTCCCAACAACAGAGCAGGTTGCAATGATGCTGTCTTTTGACATCTTGCTTCTCTCCTCAGAGGTATTCCAATTTCTCACTATCTGCGGACCATCTCCGACTGGAAATTCCATTCCGCGAATCCAATGACTCAATCGCGTGAAAGCAACCTGGGCACAAGCATTTGAAAGACCTCTTGGACTGAACACATCAGCTGAAACGGGCTGAAAAGTCACAAGCGTGGATGACATGACTTGACTTATCGTCATCACTATCGGTATCATTTTCGGTCACTTTGCCCTGCAGCACGGATGCATTTTACAGGCCTACTGCCAGGCCCGCCTCAATGCGAAGAAAACATTGTGTCATTGTTTACTTCCGTCTGCATGCAGTATCTCATTCATGTAAGCTAGACACCGCTCTTGGGCCCCCCGAGTGTTTTTCTTGGCAGGTGCCGCTCTTTTGCAAAGCAGTTTTTGGTCGGACGTTGAATTCTCTGGCTGGTTATTGAGGTCGTATCTTTCTTGATTTAAGAAAAGCACCCTTTTTGAAATTTGCACTTTCTTGATCTGATTCTTGCGCACTTTTCATTTTTAATTGCAAAGCCTCTCTACACGCCTCCCCCCTTTTGAGCTTTGTGTGCCACGTCACCCTCATTTATGGGAGGTTCTTGAACAATTACAGTAACAATGCTGTCCTGGAATCTGTCCGCAAATTGTTAACTCCAACCGTGATTGCCACCATAGTCCCTGTCTGCCAACCAATGGATGTTGATCCCCTTCGATGAATTAATGGCCAGCGCACATGGCACATATGCCAAGTCCAAAAGAGCGGTAGTGAAAATCGTTTAAAGCCTTCGTGGGACCTATCTATCTTTATTCCTCTACCGCCTGAACTGGATATGTTCATGGAAAACCGAAAATCTGCACTTATACTGATTATATACTTTACTGAATATGAAATTCCATCATGCATCATGATCTTGTGTGTGCAACAGGCACTAAAATCTCTGAGAACAAGTTAGCACTGGTGTATAGTCACGAACGAGTTGCTAGCACTGGTGAGACCGCCTTCAAGACGGTGGAAGAACGACCTCAAGGTGCATTTTCCATGGCATTGTACACTCATCGCTTGCGATAAAGTCATTCAGACCTGAAAAAAGATATCTATGGTACTGTAGTCAGATGGGACCATCAAGATAAGGCTTTCTGTCCTCAAAGCCGAATGTTCCTGGTACAGGAGTGGACTTGTTCGATTGAAGGTCAGTTTCAAGGTGCTTTACGCAATTGACATGCACCATTACAGTGCTTGAAAGAGTGAACAAACCATGGCTAAACCCAGCACTGTCTAGATCAGTGACAGCCGTCAGGCAAGGAAAAACTCCTGCGAACCAATACATCTTTGAAGTTTTGAAATCCGAAGAATTTGTTCGTGATTGAACTTCAGGTTGCTGTATTTCCCCACAACTCTTGAAAGTTAGTCCCTTACATTTAAGAGCACCAGTAAGAAGCAACAAGAACAACGAGGACGACGACGACGACGACGACGACGACGACGATGACGACGACGACGACAACGACAACAACAACAACAACAACAACAACAACAACAACGACAACAACGACAACAACAACAACAACAACAACAACAACAACAACAACCAACACTACGCAAACCACTGAGAAACCTACAACCTTGATTTTTTTCGTTGCCGACAGACCCACAGCATCTACAAAGGCAGCGGTCTTGAGGTGTTGATGCCAAACGACCTGCCAAGAAGTAACGTGGGCGGCAGCGGGTGGATATACTGTTGGAATCTGACGTGGCATTGAGATGCATGGAGGTGTATAAATATATATTTTCTTTTTTTTGAATAGGCAACGAACTGCTCAGAATTGGTTCGTCAGTTGTGCCTACCGAACATACTGGAGTTGGTCCTGCAAATACACGGCTGAAACAATGCATCGACAAAAGCAACCTGCTTGTCACCTTACAAACACGTTTCGGGGTCAGAATGTATTGTCCTTCCCACCATGTCCTGACATTGAGTAATTCCATGGAGTGATTTACTGCACTTGGAAAAAGCATCCGAGCAATGGCTGTTGGTAGAAGTCATTTGAGTCGCGTTGTCAGTGCTATGCCGCAGTGCTTCGACTGTCCAGCTTGCTGTTTCAGCGAACTTCGATTTTGAAAGGAACAATGTTTGGGGGGATCCCCCGATAACGGGATCCTAAACAATGATATAAGTTGATACAATCAGAGCATTCTGACAGCATTCTCTCCCTTAACTTTGAGCTCTTATGAGCTCTGGTGAGAACTTTGCTTTGAATTCCATGGTATTCTGATCTGAGTTGTAACCACCCACGCATCGCCGCTGCAACATCCAAAGAAGTAAGGCATTTTGGTTTGTCCAAATGGGTTGAAGAATTTTGAAGAATTTTCCAGTGGAATACTGTGTTGGGAATCGGATTTTCCACTGGAAAGTGATGCAAGCTGCAATGTCTGAAGGAGATCTCCCTCCCCATTGCATCATGGGACATTGCATCACATTGCAAAATGTGTGAATCATACATACATATCAACATTTTATTTGCATGTTTATGTGTACACTGTACTTACACTGTACTTACTGTACTAAAATGTTTTTTGGAAAAAACACTCCTTTCAGACTCCTTTCTACGTTAGAGTCTTCGCATTGACACAAACAGAGTCTTCGAGTCTCCCCGAGTTCGCCTCAGGATCCAAGGCTGCAACCCTTCGTCCCGTGGCCCAGAGCCAAAGTGGGTGCGAACGTACCATGGCGGGCGCCAAGGCGCAGCGCAGGCATCACCGGGAACGCAGCAGCGCAGCGGTTGCCGGGTGATTTGGTAAGTCTAGGGGAAGTAAATGGAAGTAGTCGAAGTAAATGGAAGTAACCAAAGGATCCAAGGATTGTCAAAGCAGTGCACCTAGGGATCAGCCATTGGCTGGATGCTGGTTAAGGGGCTTGGGTTTCCATTGGTCACCATGGCGCTTGAAGATCCCAAGGTCTGCCAATGGCACCCAAAACACCAAAGGAAGCTCCATAGAAAACATAGTTTTGAATGGAAATCACAGCTAATCAAAATTGGTTTTCTTTGTTCATTCTTTTGCCAAATCCATGTAAGAAACCTCAAAAACTCTGTGTCAGTGGAAGGTTCAAGATCATGTGCCCTTGAAGCTCATGGCTCTTGCTTGACCCCGGCCGAGCGTAGCAACGATTGCGGAAGCACACTCTTTTGTTCAATGGCGATCGAAACTTTTTGTCTGACCTAGCACACATCTGAAGATGTAATACACGCCAGACTATTCCTTGACATATGACTACCCATCCTCCCTGAAAAAGGGTGTGGTAGCAGCAAAGTGCAGCGAGTGCAACTGGAAGTACCCAAGAGCTATGATCAACCACCTTTATTCAGTCATTCATGTGTCGTGATAAGTAAGATGGATCAGACATCAATTCGATCCATATGAAAGTGAGCACGTGCAAGGACCAACAAACAGCTCATCAACAAATCCCACCTCTGTCTTGCCAGCACCGCTCTCTCCAGTGATAAGCAAAGCGTGCCTACCATGACACCACGACGCCAAGCAAAACAATGGCCCTAGAGAAAGTGTGACTCGAGGACAAGGAAAGTTTTGGGGAACGACACCAACTCCAAGTGCCAAGGGACAGAACGCTGCTTTACCGTATCAACAGCCCACACACCGTCAGCCCCTACGTCAGTAATTGTTTGGTCGTCTGGGCATGGGCACCTCTTCCCAGCAGCAGCTAATGTTTGTCGCACGACGGAATATAAATGAGGAGCCTGGGGCAGCCACTGAGGATACGATTCCTTGGGATTCCATGTGATTCCTTCCGTGATTCCATTGTTGTGAGCCTTCAATCCATGGCCAATTTGGAGAGCAGGAGTGTGGAAGTGCACTGAAGCATTTGCTGGTACTTGTACTCATCACTTGTCACTTATCACCTTTGGATACTTATAGCCTTCCAACTTGTCACCCATGTGATAAGTGTATCAGATGTTTTCATGTGATGCAAATCTGCAAGAAATTGACTGTGTCACAGCCTGGGGCAGCTTCACGCTAGAAAAGCGAGCAGCCACCTCCTGCGCAAGCGGTCAGCAATGTGATGCCTTGCACTTTCCAAAAACCATGGATACACAGGTGGATACATGTGGATGTTCAGGTGGCAGGGTCTCTCGTATCTGCACATGGGGATGTCCATCGATTTTGCAAATCGGAAACCACCAACAAACATGCAAGTGACATGCAAATTAGATGCAAATGCTGTCAACAACTGGGGTCACACAAAAACTGTCTAGACACCGCGCGGACTGGCATGGTTCTTGTGCTATGAAAGCTCAACATCTCAGTGGCAGATCATGAGTTTTCCTCGTCAAATGCGCCCACGTTGGAGTATGGATTCACAGACACCAACACGTCGCCAAGCCAGGTGTAGATTTGCTGTCTTTCGTACCTAAGGCCAAGCAGGACTCAAGAACCAAGTGGCTCCATTGAGTATCAGCCTTAGCCGTGGTTTCATAATTGTTTGTAATGTCTAACGAACTTATTTGTGGACTTTTTTGGGAGTGTCCAACAAGTGATACACATGTTCTTGCAAGGAATCCATCTGTACTTGAGGGATCAACCAGAGTTGAGACATTACACGAGACTTTTGGCAATGCATTGAACGCTAAGTCATGGCCTTAGCCCACCCATCCCACCTTGCCCACAAGCCGTTCAAAAGTTCGGCATCACTGAAGTCCTGCTGCCACACAAGTGTGCGTCCTTGATATCCCTTTTGTGCGGATGAGCTGAAGTTTTTCTGCCAATCACTTCTTTATAAATGGAACATGGTAAGCTTGGACACCACGCCTCCAAGCAAAGCAAATCAGCTGAATGGCTGGCTGTGCCTCAGAATGATAAGTTTCAAGACCTTTGTCGGCTTTCATCCTGACTTTTGATGCCCTTGACAAGAGAAACAGGAAACTCCACGGAAAGTCAGATCAACCCGGGGCTGTCAACTTGGACACCGACTTGACAGCACAGATTCAGAGCCTGATAGTGGAGCATCTGAGAGAAAAAAACACTAAGGTTTCAGAGCCTTGCAAAAAACCTTGTATCATTAGTGGACTGAAATGTTCTTAGCTTGCAACTTAAAAACCAGAGTCAGTGAGATTCTTGGAGCACTCGGCATTTTTGCATGGATTCGTTCAGTCGCAACATGTTGTATTCTGAACTGACTCGGAAATGTGATTGACTCAAATTGACTCTATTTTGGACTCAATCCTAGCTGGATGTCCGGCTCCTCGATCAGGACAGCGAGGTAAGTTGCGAACACAAAAAAAACACAAGTTCCAATTGGTTCATGGTAAGCATCATCCAACTATCATCAAAATACGATTTTGATAACAATAATTCACCATAGCTAGGCGACTGGATCCCTGCTCATCAACTGTCGCTGGGATTTGGACGTCGCACTGCTCGTAACGAGTGCGGCTGCCCTGAAAAGTGAACTCACTGAGCATGGGATGCCCCAAATTGTTCAGTGAACATCTTCATTGTAAGGAATGCAAGGATTTCCAGACACACGCATCAATCTTCAGTGGCACGAACAAGGCCCTGGCCTTTTGATGCATCCAAAAATGATGCCCTGAGCGCATTCAGTTGCGTACCAATCGGATCACAAGACAAAAAACGCAACAAATTTGCATGCATATGTCACAAGGCCCGATCATTGCCACTGCCCACTGCACCGCGTGGGATAGTGTGAAGCGTTGAGCCAAACTCAAAGCGGACAACCACCATATTGCGACCCTGCGTTTCCACTCAAGCACCTTTCAAAGTCACAATTTCACTGCCAATACATGTTTTTTTGCACAAAGTTGGACAAAAACTGGACTTGGGCATTTTTACGTGTGCCAGATTATGCACCTCACGTCACATAATTGAGAATTGATGTGAACACAGTCTGGCAATTTTCAAGCAAATCAAAACAATAGTTGTTGAATATCAATTCCATTTAACTCAAGCAGGGGGCAAAATGTTTTCTGTGTCGTGAAAAACACTACATGCAGCGAAAACGGATCAAATACCAAAACAAATGTGAGCAAGGCATCTCGTTACCAAAAATTGGCACCAATGCACATGTTTCCTTGCAAAATGTGATTGAAATTTGCATCATTTCCGTTCCAATTTAAACGAAAAAACACAAGGGCCCGAATCCGAAACTAGCAGTCCGAGACATATTGGCTGATGGCAAGCAAATCAATACTATTGCATGTGTGAGGAAATCCCCACGGTGGCCACGTTGACAACGATTGCTGCCAACAACGCATGGTTGGTGCCTCATTTGCATCCTTCCGAAATTCCACGATATCACAATGGCCAGGGTGGAAAATTCAAAAGATGAACAATTACCCCCGCTGGTTCAACTGCAGAATACATAAACTACAGTTTGGTTTGTCAACGTCAAATAAGTAAGTGTCAAGAAACCACCATGGACGATCAAGTCGGCACGACTACCCCCCATTTCAATGACACGATCTGCAGCCGACAGGTGCCAAAACAAGCCTGCAACATGCATAACCCGCTCAGACTTGATGTGAAGGATGCCTGTTTGCAACCTCTCATTCCAATCACATTCCAACCTGTCGAATCCATCATGCAAAACTTCAACACAACATCAACATCAGCAACAACAACATCAACAACATCGACAACAACCTACACCAACAAAAAACAACAACAACAACAACAACAACAACAACAACAACAACAACAACAACTACTACT
>VSDK01021448.1:8800-22531 GCA_009767595.1 Symbiodinium kawagutii
GAAAGAGTATCTAATCTAATTGCCAATTGTCAGTCTAATCATTTAATCTAATTGCTAATCTAATTGCCAATTATAGGTCTTTCCTGGCGTTTCCTGGTATTCCAGTCAGCTTGATGATGGGATACCACAGGTATTTCCAGCAGCTTGAGCCGATTCTGAAAACGCTGGTCCAAGTCTCAGATTTTGCCCTCGATGTGTTTTGCCTCCTGAACCTGGACTTGTGCGAAGCGCACCGTGGTGCTGTACAGCTTGTGGATCCACGCAGCGTAGGAATGTTCTGCTGGGAAGTAACAAGCCCTTGGCCATCAGGACGGTGTTTCTTCTCGAGGTTTGATGTAAGGCTGAAGCTACCTCCCTGTTCAGTTCAGCTCAATTTAAACGCTTCAGCTTCAGCTGATTGCTTTGACGATTCCTGTTCTGGTACTTCTTTCATACTTTTTCCCAACTTCTTCCCTCCCTTTTTGTATCTTTTTGTTATGGTTTCATATTGTCCTCCTTGCTGTTTCTGAGGCTTCAGAATGCGTTGTGAAGCAACCTGGCAACCTCCAATCTTTCGTGGACCAGTGGGTCGAAGAGAAACACAAGGACGGCGGGACTACGCGGAACGACGCTGGACGGCTCAGCATCGGCGCTCTCCAAGATGCGTTGCATCACGTGGACCCAAGGCTTCGCAGAACTGCTTCCATGAAATGCAGTTCCATCAGGATTCTCTGAAGCGGTTTCAGCATCATATCAACACTTCTGAACCACACATCGACCATTCAAGACATTCAACACAATCAACTCATCGACCAATCAAATCTTCATGCAACACTTCTCAACACTTCTCAACATCAACCTTCTCGACACTTAACACATCATGCTCACCATACTTATACAATCTTATACACCTTCTCATCATACTTCTCAATTAGCTCCGTTATTTCATCCCCTTCTCACTCAACTCCATCATTTCATCCCCTCGTAATCATCTCCATTTTCTCCAACTCTATCTTCTAATCTCTTTTCATCATTTTTTCATCTCATTTTTTCCTTCTAATGCGTAAGATGATAAGTAAGATGTATTAAAATGAGTCTTATAAGTTTGATGATCAAATTTCATCAGAAGTAGGCTGGATTAACATGTTTGCTTATGATGAATGATGATGAATGTATTGAACGCAGGCTGTATTAAAATCTATGATGAATGAAATCTCTTGCCACAGGACGAGGTCTCCGACTTTGGTCGCCTCGCACTGCAGAGTTGGAAGCCCGTCACGATGCCCGAGGAGAAATCACAGGGCACAGCTGCGCGTGGCAAAGATGTGCCCAACGAGTCGTCCTAGCTCCAATGTCGAACGAAAGTCACAGAATTTCGCTCCAACTTATAGCTCAGATCTACAGAAAGTCATCTACAGAATCTCTGGAGTTTGTAAGTCCTCTAAAATCTCCGGCGTTTGTCTTTGGAAGTCCTCTTGGAATGATCGGATCGATCGCAGGAAACATGTATTGAGCTTCGGGGTCTGAGAGACGAGCATGGCTTCCTTCAAGAGGTCTGCTGCGCTGGATTCGGGGCTTCCAGGGGTTCTGTGATCCTACGTGGATTCCAGATGGATTGAGGGGTCGACAGCATTTCTTAGGTGCACAAGTCTATGCGTTGGAAAGTGGACAGTCTCGTTTTGAATCAACTTGATTCACTGGTTCCTTCCCAGTGCATGAACCAATCCAAGATTGGGATGTCAATAGCACCTGACTTCTGACCGCAGCAAACTGACACGCCCCTTTCACGAGCATATGATCAAATACCCTATGAATACGACTATGCCCCCATACCCCATACATGGCCCTTTACAAGTGGTTACATCGCCAGAGCCACTCCACGACCCCGACCCTGAGGCGCTTCAATCCACAGAGCGTGGCCGCAAAGTGATCCACGCAGTACAGCAGCGAGGCGCGATGCGCCGATGCGTTCACCCCACCAGTGGGGCAGAAGCGATGTCGAGGCAGCTACGATATGCTGCTTGAGAGGAATAGATCATCCAGCCATGTCAGCCTTTATCCACCACCAACAATCGTCGCTTTGCCATGAACTGTCGAGGATTCATCATTGAACCATGAAGGAACCACAAGCCAATGGACCAGCAGTATCATTGATTTGCATCATTTGCCATCATAACCAGGAATAAATCATGCTTATCATATCACCATTCGCCATTGAATTGACAATTAGCCCTAGCATTATCAACCAACAAAAAGTATGATTATACCAGTAGTAATGGTATCATATCAACATCGTTTACCATTATGAACCATGAACGAACCATCATTTAACATCATGAACCATGAATCAACCATTAATCAACCATCATGAACCATGAACCAACCATCATTTAACATCATGACCCATGAATCAACCATTAATCAACCATCATTTACCACCATTTATCCATATCACCATCAGTCTCATGCCATCATCGATTTGCTCAGATCGCAGTGGCCTTCTGTCGCTCTTGGAGCCGAAAGCGGAGCTTCCGGCGACGCCGCAAGCCGCACAGAGAGGCGTCGGGCGCGGTGCTTGTTGGGATAGGCCCCCTGATGTGAAGCATCAGTTTTTTCCCGAAAAAAAACTGGAGTTTTTCCAGGGTGAAGTGGGTGAACTGAGGCTTGATGATGGTCAGTTGATGGGCGCAATCAACAGCTTTTGAATGGTTTTGATGTGTTTTAATCACCTGTCAATAGGGTAAAAGGGGCCTGGTATGGCTGGGCTACCTCTTGATGTCGCGGATTCTACCTTCAGCTAGTCATTTCCGAACACTGAACCTCAGGGGAATGGTGATTATTTAAACGGCTTTTGCCACTTGTTTTTGCAGGGATCATTGGGATAGAGCCACGAAGCGACAAAACATGCTTTGGAAATTGTGTGGATCACAAGGTCACCTTAGATCAGCATAGGTTGACCAGTGCTTTCGGGTGTAGCAGAAGCAGCTGACAATGGGAATCTTCTTGTTGAAATGCTTCGGCTGGGGGATTGAATTAATGCCTATTGGCATTGGGATTCACAGCATTGGAATCGAACCGAGCACAGTCCTGCAACAGATTCTCAACTCATTCAGAATCTCCGAAATCTGTTTGACCTCCCAGCTTTGAAGAATTGGATCCAGTGGACCCAGATGTTTCGCTCAGGTTTTTCGGCCTTGCACTACCTGGGTAAGGTCTTGAGAAGCCTCAGACACGAAGGAAGTGCGGCTCACAGGGTGCAATTCGTTGCGTCCCACCGACTTGGATCTTAACTTGGTCACCACCAATGATCTGATTTTAAGACAAGTGTGATCTAAAGTGTTGGATAGAAATTGGAGAATGTGTGTTTCTGCTGGCAACTGATGGTTATTGATGGTTTGATGATGGCCATTGGTTGTGAAGGAAGGTCTTTGACAATGTCAAGTTCCAGTTGAATCCTTTCGCAGGAATTACCAGCGCATCTGCGGCGTTCATGTACTTCAACCCCGATCAGGAGTGCAATGAGTCGTACTTCGCTCTCCCGTCGTTGGTCTATCCCGTTGTTCTTCACGACATCTCCGATTGTATCCCCATTGCTGTGGCTGTTGTCAGTGTTACATGTGGATATCATTTCGATACGGTCATTGTTAATCGAGGTAATCATCAAGAACTTGGGTTTTCACTGTGGTTTTCACCACTGCTCTGTCGTTTTGCCTGCTGTATTCAGACTTCTTCGTAGCGTTTTTTGATGGCCAGTAGCCGTTTTGCTTCAATGCTGTGCCTCATGGTTGTTACACATCACTACACAAGCAGCTGCAAACATTGCCGCTAAACACGGTTTTTGAAGTCAGCCATGGCTGCGATTTTGTCTGCCCCAGTGTCGTGCCCTCAGAATGTGAGTGTTCACAGGTTGCGAATTGGTCACTGACAATCCCAACGGTGTTCAAGGTCCCATCTCGATACACCTTTGGAGACAAGGCGAGCGAATGATTGGATGATCGCAGCATGACCGGCATAAGAACCATCAGCGCCACATGGTCAAACAACATGGAGGCTCTTGTTGTTTGACTCTGCGATAGGCATCTCATGGTGGACCCCGAGTGACAAACCACTTTAGCTTCATTTGGCATGGGAGAGCGCCACGAGGAATTCATTGATCACAACCAGGCTCAACTCAGCCGGTTCGACCACAACATGCCACCATCTGAAAACAGCCAGCAGAGAACCACACAACCAGCTGCAGCACAAGACACAACCAGCAGAAGCGCCACCACCAATACACCACCGGCAGAAAATTTTCCCACAACCCCCACCCCAAGGAACGCCTTGCCAGAGAGCACCACTGTCAAAACAGCACCACCAGCAAGACACCACCACTGAACGACAACGAGAAAACGCTGCTTCAACCAGCTTTTTTTGTTTTTGCCACTCGTGCTTCCTGGACCTGATATTTCCATATTATTCCCTGATAAGGCATTATTAGTATCATAATTCTTATCAGATTATCATGACAGCTCTAGCTTATCTTCTGGTCAGCTGTGGCAGCTTTCCTTCCATTCCCCTAAATACGAAAGAACCCAGCATATGGAAGCGAAGAATCGAGATTTCGCATCAACAAAACTGCTGGGCATCGCAGGTTGCCAACCGGCCCTGGTCCTCAGCAAACACGACGCAGATGCGCGGCTCTTATCTTTGCCCAGCTGAGGCGCTGCATCCAGCAGAGCTTCAGCTTTAGATGCCAGCAGCTCGAGTCCAAAAATCTCTTTCTCCAAAGTTCGAAGCTCCTGTGATTTTGAGGGAAGCACTAGAGAAGCCTCGCGGAGTTCTTTCAAAGCACTTGGAGCTGTTGGATTGCTGGGAGCAGACTGCCCGGCATAGTTGAACCTGGGATGTGGATTTCTTCGCTAGGCTTTTACTCACCCTACGAAAGATGTAGAAATGTGTGGGTCCACCTTTATTCCAATCTTTTGAACCTTGGTTTGGGCGCCAAAGCGCCAATGTCTCTGGGTTTCTTAATGCTGCAGATCTGTGGGATTACTTGGATGCTTCTCGCATATTTGCTGTCGGAATTCTCAACTCCAAGATTGATGTTCCCACTGAAGATGATTGCTTGCTCGAACTCCAGATGCTGTGACCGAGTGCTGTAACTTCCTGTGCTGATCGTAGCGTTCGCATTTGCCTGACTCTTTGCTCACAGCTGAAAATCGATCAACAGAATGGCCAGCAGTTTCTTGAGCTTTCAACATTTTCCGACTGAATCTGTCACGATTAAAATTTACAGCAAAAACAAACTGCCCAAAAAATTGTTGCGTTCTTTTCAATGAAGCACAGCTACCCAGTTGCGCAACGGGAAGTAGCTGGAAGCACCTGACACAGCGCAACTTGCTCAGCCACCATCGCCAACATGGCCTGTCATGGGCGCTGCCAGTTGTGCGGAGAAGTGCAGCTGGAGTTGCGAGAGAGAGGGAGGAGTTTACCTGGACCTGGTAACAGCTTCCTGGCACTGAGGGTGATCAGCTGGACCCCTGTGAAGGTTAGTGCTTGCCTTGGGGGTGGTGAGTGATGCCTAGTGATGCTTAGTGAGGGTTAGTGATGCTTGGTGAGGGTCAGTGAGGGTTAGTGGTGGCGAGTGATTCTGAAAATGGTTCGCTTCAGAATGGATTTTTTGGTTGTGCCCTTGAGAAAGCTAGTGCAATAGCTTATAGAAGAACGATGAGGCGGGCAGCTTCTTCCTATCTTAAGTCAAAGCAAGGCCCAGACTGAATATGTTTGATATGTACAAATCATTACAAATCATTTGATGAGTGAATCATCCGAATCTCAAAAGATGGCATGTGGATATTCCGCAGTACCCTTGTGGTAAGAAACCTTCAATCGTAGCAACCATAACTAGCGAAGTGGATCCCCGATCAGCCCTGTAACCTCACCATTGACTCATCACCCAGGCATATCCAGGCACCAAGGTTAGCCATGAACAACGGGCAGAGATCATCCGTCACCATCCGTCACCATCAGTCACCACAGGTTCGATCAATGCCTGAGGCCATTCCCAGCCACGGATCCTGCGGAGCCTTTGATGAAGAGCTCATCGAAGTGGAGTGTCCTGCAGGTGCCATCTTTCCAGAGACCGTGCAGAACCTGAACACTTTGGATCGGTGCGCTGGCAGAGAAAAGTGATTGAAATCTTTGTTGAGGAAAAAATAGATCCCCAAACACATTGCTTGCTTTTTTGAATGTCTTTTGGTGTCAACTTTCTGTGCTTGGAGTTCTTTTCTTCAAACTCCGAGTTTGATCCGGACTTGCCTTCTTATTTGGGATCAGTTTTCTGTGCTCTGAGTTTTGTCATTCAAACTCTGCAGAGTCCGGATTGGATTGGTCGCCCTTGGTCTCTGAGGAATTTGCTCCACTTTTGTGGCTCTTCCAATGTGGTGATTGTCAGGTGGCTCTTACACTTTGGAGCATCGCCATTTGCACATGATGCCAACAACACCACGGCAATCCATGTGCCTTGGCAATGTCATGTACATGTGAAGTTGCACAGGATGGGACATGAAGCTCAGGTGTGAAACATGTTGATGGTGCTTGATGGAGGTTGACGTTGGCAAGGCGAATCAGCAGCTGCAACCAGTTCCAACCCACCACTTCCAACCAACCAGTTGCAACCAACCAGTTCCAACCAACCAGTTCCAACCCACCACTTCCGACCAACCAGTTGCAACCAGTGACCGCTTGGTTGGTCTGCGGCTCAGGTTGCTTGCCGGGCCGGCTCTGCGAGCGTGCTCATGGAGCTTCTGAAGTGGCCCGACAGTGAACCAATGACCGAGACATCTCGAGACATTTCGGCACCGAATTTCACCGAGCTTTCATGGTGTGCGCTAAGTTGCTACTGTTTATCCTATAGATTGTGATAGTTGTTAAGTTGTATGTCTGTTTGTCATTTAGATGGTGGTAGTTGTTAAGTTGTGTATCCGTTTGTCGTATAGATTGTGGTAGTTGCTAAGTTGCTACAATTGATGGGTCTCAACCTTTGATTCTGCACCCAGCAGTGTCCGTTGCCAACAGTGGCCGGAAAGTGGTCACCAAGGCTGTGGTTCATGATGCAAGGGTTACCCGTCAACCATTGAAGTCATAGTTCGAAGCTTGAGGGGGTGTGATCTTTGATGTGGATTGATGTGGTGATTTGTTGTTTCACATTTTGAAAACATCCTGGAATTCCTTCATTTTTTGGATGAACGGTCTCCTTTTATGCTGAAATCCCAAGGGGAAATGGAAGATGTGTTGCTCGTCCAACTTCGCAAGTCTTGTGATTTGCGAGACCATATGTAGCTATGTTGCTGGGAGCTTAGGCATCGTCCTGCATTGGACCGTGCAGATGTCGCTGGTTGGACTCCACTGCATGTTGCTGCGCGAATGTCACGGTGCACTTTGGTGGTCATTCTGCTGAAGGTGGAGGGGGGGGGAGGATGGGGGATGGGGATGTGGCAGTGGGAGATGAACCAACCAGAAAAAACGACCAAAGTCAATCCTTTCGCAGAGGATCAGGAATCATGGATATTGGCTTGATGTTAATTGCGGGATCATGGATTTTAAAAAAATGATGATGTGCCTGAATGGTTGATCCGTTTTGGTAGATTAAACCCCTTAGTTGAAACAATGCTTGTTGCAGGTAAGACCCATCACAACAATGACAACCTGCGTTAAGGAGAAGCAATGCTGATGAATGACAATCTTGGTAAGGCTAGGTGAAGGCCCTTAGTTGTTTCAACACCCTGGGCTTCAATGGTTTCAACCCACCAAGATTGTCAATCTAGGTTTTTCTCAAAATAGGGGTGCCCCTGAATCATCCATTGCTAGTCATTTATAGTAATAAACCAACCATCTAGTTGACAATCTACTCACCATTGCGGGTAGAATCCCAGGTTAAACTTCCACTCCCAAGGCTTCCATGACAGCGCAGGCTGGAGCGCCGGTGGCTTCCCGCAACAGTCATGGTGAGCTCCCCTCTGAGATGTGCTTAGATGAGGCGACGCACATGGCGTTTTCGTCCTACCAGGCAGGGAAGCTGTCCAGGAACTTCCCCAGCCGGGGAGACTCCCAGGGAGGCCGTGGTGAAATCGAACCATCTTGGAATGATCATCCATCGATTTTGGACTTTTTGGCAGTCTTTCTCTGGAAAAATCCGTAGCTTTTTACATGTTGGAAAGCATTCGAAAGCCATTCGCCTGACCCAAGCAGTGATGAAACCTGCAGGGGATGGCCTTGTTTCCAACAGCACACCTGGGCGCTGATCCCCCAGGAACACCTGCTCTCCTCATCCAGATCTCCGTGGACCTTCCAGCTCGACAAACCGGATGCCGAAGATGCAGAGGTTTCCAACGGAAGACTTCCGCGACCGTTTTTTTTTATGTGTTTGGATCATCAATTCACCACCACTTAGCCATGACTCACCGTTAGCCATGACTAACCATGAATTGACAATGTAAAAATTGAAAGAGTAGCATGTTGGAAAAGGACCTGGAGGAAACTTGTTTGCTACACCATGTGTGGGTCACATCCTGACTTCTCCAAGGCTCCTTTGCCCACGCCTTTCTTTACGCCGCAGCATCCCATCGCCAGTTTCCGTGGTCACCACGAGGCGGCTCAGATTGGGGTTCGCATTTTCAATGCTCAGCCAGGCTATGGCGTGGCCTTCATTCGATCCACGGGCTTGGTCCACGACTATCCCAGAAGCGCTTCCAAGTTCCTCTTGCAAACAGAAATCAGTCGCAAGGCCGGGAACTTCAGAAGTGTATAGAAGTGTTGTGTTTAAAGTGTTGAACTATGTTGAACTATGTTGAACTATGTTGAACTATGTTGAACTGTTATCTTGTGTTTAGAGAAGGTCTCGTGGTGTTTAACTGTGCTGCTCAATTTTGTGAAAAACTTTTCCTGTGTCGAATTGTTCTTCCGTTCTTCTCCATGTGAAAGTCACTCCCACCCTTCATCTCAAGTTGTGCAGATGAAGTTCCCACCAAGCAGACCCCCCCGGTCGTAGGCTGTTGGGAACTTCATGGGAGAAAGTTTCGCCATGTGCGACACTATGCGCCTGGCATTCTTCAGCCGTTGTGAACTGTGGAACACCGGGGTGGTGTCTGCCCTGCTGGAAGCAGCGAAGGGTTTGGACTGGTCGGGGACCCAGGTGAGACACGACTCGGCTGAGACTGGAACTCACTTCTTCTTGTTCTTGTTGTTGTTCTTGTTGTTGTTGTTTGCTTCTAAAAGTCATGTGTTTTGTATTTAAAAAATGTCATTTTTGTTTGCTGAAGGTTCCTTGTACGAGTTGCGCATTCTGTTTACATTCTGTGGCATCCTGATTGGATCTGGACTCTGCAGCTTCCAAGGCCTTGTGAGATTCAAAAAGTGAGTCGTTTGGTCCATGCTCTGGCGATCAACTGGTGGACTTGCCATGAAGAGCTTGCGGACGAGGAGGTCGAAGCACACATGGACCACGGAAGACTTCAGTAGTCAAGATTTAGCCTGGAAATATAAGGAATGAGGAGAAAATGAAGAGGACAGGAGGAGAAAATGAAGGAATGTATAAGAAATAGATGAGGAATATTTGAGATAAAAATGAGGAGAACATGAGGAGAATCAGTATCAGAAAGGTAGAGCATATATGAGAAATTCAAATGAGGAGCTGGGGAGAAGAGGAGGAATATGACTGGATCATGGGCACGGCAACAAGGGCATACGACTGATCAACAGGATTGGGTGCATAGGTTCCCAACAAGAGCCTTGTTGTTGGCCTTATTGATCATGTCATCCCACCACCTTTTGATGCGGCTTGCGCTCGACTAGTCATTGTGAAATGGTCTTAGATTAGCTACAGGCTTCTATGGAGTACGTATTCTCTCCGGAGCTTGTGACTAAATGCTGAGGCTGAATGGATATTCTGAAGATAGACTTGTCCAAAACATAGCCCCTTCCAGAAACCATTTTCAAAGATCTTCGGTGAAGACTTTGGTGTCGCGTTTGGAGGTCACTGCTGGAGCTCCTGATGATGAGATCAGGGGCTTGGAGTTGAAAGAACTGCTGAAAACTGCGGAAGTTCTGTCGTTTCTCTTCCTGTCGACTCTGTGTTTGCATCACTTCCTACATGAAGCCCGAGGAGCATTGGACGCAGAGACCTGGCGAAGGTTTCATGAACCCTTGGATGCACGACATGTCCCCCCTGTCGTGCTACAGAAGATCTATGTGTTGATCCGTCGCCAATGGCTACCGCAACTCAGCATCCCTTCCATGTCTTCGAAGAATCTCAAGAGACACGATTCTCTGCCTGTAAAGAGCAGTGCTTTACCCTGGCTTTTTGGGATTCCTTCCATTCAAGGCTGGATTTCAATTACCAGCCATCCTCAACATGACATTGGCTATCCCAGATCCAAACGAGAACTTTGGGTCAGTCTTTCAGTGGGTTTACTTTGCTTCTCCATATCTCCAAGTTCAGCTGCTCCAGAAGCCTGTTTGGCCATGAGTGGTTTGAAATCCCATTACGATGGTGAACGAGTGCTGCTGACACATGGTGGACGAGCAGATCAAGCTGGAACCGCTGGGAAGGATTATATCTCCCTGGCAGTGCTGAAAGCTGATGGTAGTTGGAAAGAATGCCAATTCCAGCAGATAGAGCTGAATTTCACTCCACAATCGCAGGAAAATCCTCAGATTTGGCTTCAGTGGCTGCTAGATTCCGCTGTCGACATGAATTCAGTGTAGCTGCGAAGGCGATGAGCCTCACCTAGCGTCCCAAAGTGACGCATCTAGCTGGACATGTCGGGGTTGTGACAACACATTGAGAATGAGAGGGTGAGTCATAACTACAACCTGGTGTTTTACCGACCTTGATTGATTACAAAGATCCCAGCAGTGCTTTAGTCCTTTCCTGAAAGTTTGGCAATAGTGCTGCGATGTTTTCCAGGACTCATGATAGCTCACAAAGCATATCGTGATCTTGTCGGGACTGCAATCCCTGAGGGGAAACAGCCAGTTTGACTCAATCCCAATACATGTCACGGAGAATTTCCGAATGCGTTTGTCCTGTTGTGATTCAGATGCGTTCGGAAAAAAGGTGCGGGGTTTGTGATGCAAATTGTGAGCTCCTTTGCACCTGGGACCCATGAAGTGATCGTACTCCGATCGTCGTGTTTTCTTTGCCTCTCCTGGCGGCAGCAGTGGGCATGATGGCCATGGAACCCGATAAAACCCGATGGAACCTGACGGAACCCAATTGAACCGAAGAGAAGGGACTCCTTGTATTGCCACACAGGTGGTTCAACTTCATGGCACATTCTGGCACTTCCATTCCTTTGTAGTTTGTTCATTTGATTTTGATGCCCAAACCTTTGTCACATGACACCCTATGTCACCATTCTATCCCTTCTATTCCGACATCATCCAATTCTCCTACATATATTCTCCTCCTATTATCCTGTTTTTCCTCGAAATATGTGTTTTATTTTCTCCTATTCTCCTTCTATTCTCCTATTATCCTTCCAATCCTTCTATTCAATTCTGTTCTATCCTTATTCGATCTTTCGATTTGTTCCAAGTTTTTCAGTTTTCAGGTCCAAAGAACTGTGCCAGGTCGCTGCCAGGCGAAAGAATTTCCGGCGTCGCTTTGCAGCGCGGCAAGCCACGCCAGTCGTGAAGGAAACAGCCCGTGACTGCAATCCTTTCAACGAGTCACTGACCATCTTGAGGAAGCATCCTTCCAATTTTCTTCAGTCAATTTTGATTTGGTATCTCTTGGAGTTGGATGATGTCTCGACTTGTCTTTCTTCACCTTTGGATCCCCAGTGGTGTTACATCTGAAAAGATCTAACATGATTACTTCACCTTTTTTAGATGTAACATGATTCAGAGCTCGCCTGGGTTCTTCGATCGGAGGATGCTTTCTTTGCGGCTGCAGAGATCTTCGATGATAGCGACGAAGTCGACGTGGCCATCATCGGTGCAGGACCAGGTGGCACCTTGATGGCTTACCTCCTGGCAGAGCAGCATGGAAAGTGCATGCCTCAGAGATGAACAAATTGATCCGAGTTCAACTGTTCCAAACAGCCCATAACTACCAAGGTGAACAACAAACATCTTGAAACAAAAAAGCAAACGAATCTTGAAAATATTCAAGATAGTTCAAAATCTTCGTCAACTCTTCAATTATCTTCAACTATCTTCAACTTTCGGACATTTGGGGCTCGAGTCTTCACAGGAATAGTCGAATCATTTGGCGATGTAACTCCCTCAAGAGATCACCCTTGTGATAACACCCCTGGCATTCGACGGTGTACTGCGTTCTCCTAGGAAGGTGTGCCTCATCGACCCCATGGCCTCCAAGAAGTGGCCCAACAACTACGGTGTGTGGCAGGAGCTTCCATGATTTTCCATGAAATTTGTTATTTTGAGATTTAAAGAAACTCTGAAAATCGAGAGTTGAAGGAATAGATATCAAATATATTGAATCTATGAATAGCTTATTCTATATCTCAAGTATCAACGTATTTCAGACTATTACTTAGTTTTACTTAGCTATTGACCTATTTACATCTGAGAAAAAGTTTGGCTTTGTCCCACTGCTTCGTCCAAAAACCTTTCGAGCTTATTGAAGAATCCCCTGTTGGCAGTGCAAGCATGTCCCTTTGGTGCATAGAACTTATCTCTAGGTGATCTCTTGGATGGAGCCTTCCAGTAGCCATTGGTGGCACAACGATCTACGATGACAAGATCTGAACTTGGGAGCCCGGTATCAGCGCCAGGATGAATGGGATGCCCTGGCGGCCAAGTTGAGCTTGGACTTGAGATCATGTCCTGCTGACATGGGATCCTTGGAGGATCAGATGCCAAAGCTACTCATGTCGCAAAGCTAACTCTTCGTTTGACATGTTTTTTTGTCACGGGTTGGTATCCAAGTTCGTAAATACCAACTCCATGCATTTACAGTGTATTAACACACGTTTCAATCATAGATATGTATGGATTCAATTGGATTCATGCATGTGTCTTATAAAGTACCATCTGCGTTTTCATTGTGTTGCTGATGTGGTGGTTTCTCAAAATAGGGGGGTACCCCAAATCATCCAGTTTATAATCATTTATGATACTAAACCAACTATTTTTGGGGTTCCCTATTTTGAGAAACAGCCGTGTGCTGATGTGTTGCCTTCAAAGTTTTTTTCATGGCCAGGTTTAGCGGTTGAATGGGAAGTCACGGACACCTTCTTCGGAGGTAGCTGGGAGGCGTCGAGACAAGGGAAAGGCGAAAGATTGGAGAACTGAAGAAAGAATCCGGAACAAGACAATATATGTATATATATATATATATATATATATGGGATCGGGTTGGTAATCGTGCCCCTTGGGGGCTTCCAAGAAACGTGGGCACTGACATGCAGGATGCTTATAGGCAAGGCAAGCTGCTTACAAGCAAGGCAAACTGCTAATAAACAATCTATGGCCAATGTGCGGGTAAGGGCCAAAACATGAGGTAGCTATTCCCCAACAGAATACTGCACTCTCATGGCTGAAGTTTTTGCAAGACCCAAAAACCATGAGGGGGCATCAGTGTCACCAGGTGCAGCCACCAATGGCTATCCAGCCAGCACTGGCCACCTTAATGATTAAACAGCCACCACTAGGAAAGGCAGACATGTGGCTATCCAACCACTTGTTTGCAAGTAAAACAAATGGCTATCTTATATCCAGCCACCACTTGTGTCAGGGGGAAAA